>CAJNDV010028002.1:102566-119556 GCA_905221635.1 Symbiodinium sp. CCMP2456 | reverse complement strand
GGTTTAGGGTTTAGGGTGCTTATGGTTTGGGGTTGAGGGATTTGGAAGGAGGGTTTAGGGTTCAGGGCTTAGGGCTTATAGGCTTTAGGGTTCAGGGCTTTGGGTTCAGGGTTTAGGGCTTGCTCCGAAGATAGCTGCTCAGCCAGCCTTGAAGTGATCAGATCTTGAGCTTGAGATCCCAGAGACCGTAAGCTCAAACGACCTCAGCACTAAATCCCCAAGACCCCCATACTCCTAAATCCACAAAACCGTAGACCCCCAAACACTAAGAACTAAACCCTAAACCCTAAACCGTTGCTCCCCCTCGCCCGAGAAACATCTTAGGGTACACCTGTAGCTGAAAAGACCTACCTTTCTCACTAAAAAAGGTACCCTAAATGAGGGTTCCTGATTATGGCTTCTATATCAGTGTAGTTCGTTGAAAAGGGCAGCGTGCAGGGCCGAAGGCCGAGGGTCGGTTGGTGATGGTGACGACAGTGGGACCAGCGAACGATGCTGTTCAAAAGATCAGGGCCTCCATAAGTCGCTGAGTTTCTGGTATAATATAGGGACCTGAAAAATTACCCATATTATTTTCGGGGGGTCCTTGTTATAAGCATAGGAAAATATACCCCGAAACCCTGTTCTTTATTCAGGCCCCTATAGTATGTTTGGCAAGCTGTAGCGCATCACCAGAAGTGCAACACAGGGTTGGAGGCACCATGGCATGGTATCAAAGAGCAGACTGCTGCATGCATCCATATCCCGAATCAATGCTATGCAACCTACCTATAGTGTTGTTTTTTTTTGGGGTTACCTTATAGGATCCTAACGATACAATTGAGTAAACCGAAAAAGGCACTACAATGGAAACTATAGGTAGGGCTCAGCTGCAAAAAGCAATCTCTGAGCTTTCATGAACTGACTCCGAGGCAAGAGGGATCTGGTTCAGCCCTTTAGGGTTTAGGGCTTAGGGATTTAGGGTTTAGGGTTTCGAACCTTCAATCTCATCCCAAGACTTCAAACCCAAAGCCCCTGAGGTGCTGAACTTTCATGGACACACCCGCCCAACGTGTGCTCGTGATCTCGGACCTTTCGCACTCAGCCATCTACATAAGGTTAGCTCTGTAAAGCCGGCAACATTAGGAGGCTCTTCAGCGTGAACTCCAGACTCCGTAGGGGCTCGGATTTGTGGCCTCTCAAAGCGCTGCAGGCTGGTCGCTTGCCGCAGGAACCACTTGCGCACTGAGCCTTGTCACATCCGCACTCCGCTCGTTCTGCGCGGAAGGGCTGAGGAACCGAAACCCTGAACTCTGCATACTCTGCTCACCGAGGAGCATTCCGATCATGATGGTCTTCACCTTCGTCATTGTTGTCGTCTCCAAGCTGCAGCACATGCCCAGAATTTCAAGGATCTGGGAGCTTTCCAACTGGGGCATCCGAGTAGACCGACCAAAACAGGACGTGCTGTTTTCAGTTCGAGCTGGTGGAAAGATCCGTTTCAGTGATGGGCGGGCAGACCAGGTTCCCAACTCCGACAGCTACCTGGCACAGCGCTACCCGCAGGAGCTTGAAGACCAGCAAAGGTGATGAAGAAGCGCTCACCAAGGCTCTTCTGCAACAAGCCTAAGAGCAGCCAGGTTTGCCGCCAGATATCCAAGTGGAAGATTACAAGGCCCTTCTACTTGTGCCCGAAGTGAATGAAGCGCATCTGCATGTTCTCCGTCCGCCACACACACACACACACACACACACACGCGCACGCACACCCTCAATGGCAACTCGAGCTCCCAGCCCCTACCTACAAGTCCTGGCCAACGCTTCCAGAGTCGCCGGAGTCCTTCCCTTCCTTGCGAGATCTTGCGAGAATCTGTAAGAACCAGAAAACCGTCTCCTCTGCCCTCAACTCCGATCGCATGAGGCGTTCAGCAAGTCTCCGACCTAAAGTCTTTCACATCATATCTGCAAGCAACGCCGCAAGGAGTTTCCGGCCTATGCAGAAAAGACGGCCACACTGATCCCTGGCCTGCACTCCCACCTGGCCAGCCAGCATCTCGGCTGGCTTTCTCGATTTCACGATCTTGGCTGAGCAGTTGGAGACTCTTTTCGGCCGGCAAAGCCACAGGCCTCGTTCAGTTATCTTCCGGGCTGGGTCTACACTGCTTGATCAGACTGAGCGGAATGAGCTGAGGATCCTCGCATGGGCCTGCTTGGTGGTCTGCATTTACTTCTGGTGCAACACCTGCTCGGCACCATGCGGCCTTTAGCCGACTTTAGCCGATTGCAGCTGATCGCGGTTGGGTGGGGCGGCTGGCGGCTCGCCCGGCAATCTAACATCCACAGCGATATTGAATAACTAGCTCGCGGCTTCGGTCTTGATATCCAACTCACAGCAGGATTGGGTCGGATTTCCCATCTGCTTGTAGTTCCCCTGCGAATTTGCCCGGCTACACTGGCAGAGGGCATCCGTTTCGTTGGCGCGACCCGCGTCTTCTCCTTCGAAGCACGCAAGCATGTCGATGAAAAAAGGACGTGAACTGTGGAGTCGAGGGTCGCGCTTCCTGACCGGGCCTACCACCAACCAGTACTGGCTCCCACACTTGAATCTTGCAGGGCAAGCAAGTGCAGTCGCATCCCATCCTCACGGAGATGGAGTTTGAATTCACGGACCAGTCAATGTGCGAGCCCCGTGTGCGGGGGGAGACATTTCAGAAGAGTGTTCTTCATGTCATTACTTATGCAGTATGAAAGGGTCGTCAGGGGTGCCCCAAGCGACATCATTGGTCACGAAATCTCACGAAGCAGTCAGGAAGGAGCCATAGCTGCCAGTCGCCCGATAAGCCAAGATGGAAACATATGGGGTTTGCTCCTTCGCAGAATCAGAAGGTCCGTTTTGCCCTGCTACAGTCAGAAGGAGTTGTGTCGGCAGATTGTGGGCAGATTGTGGCCATGGGGTGCTAGCAACAACTACTGCGATCATGCCGGTCACCTTCCGGCGTTGAAGACATTTGCAAACGTAAAGGTCAGGCCCTTGGCGGTCTTTTGGTTTCGCAACGTGTTCGGATGCTGAGGATTGAGAAGGAGCTGCTGATTGAGCCGAGGTCTTGCTAGTCTCAGAGCAATTCAATGGTTCTCGGTTCATGCCGGGCCGTCCAGGCTCGTGTTGTCGGCATTAGCATTTGCAAGGTCTTGCGGTTCACTCTTGAAGATTCACATTGTTGTTCTGTTGAACATGTTTGTTCATTTTGCTGCATTTGCATTGTAGATGGACGGCATCTGGTTTGGTGACCGCTTCAAGCTCGTAGTAGTGTTTCCAGGTGCAGCAACTGTTGTGTGGTCAATGCTACCACGCGTCTGTAGCAGGGCTTCGTTTATTTTTAGGGTTCGACTTATGAGCTGCGAACTTCCACCATGGATTAGACATGTTAACAGACAATTATTCTATAATTGTTATTGCTTCCAATGGGCGGACCCCTTAAAGCCATGCAGTCGCTTTAAACTCCTCCGAAGCACTGTTGTCGGACCGATTCTCAATGGTGCTGCCCCTTGCAGCTCAAAATGAGCATGCAGAATCGTTGGCCATGAGAAAAAGTTGGGACCTCGACGAGTTTGGTTCGATTGCAGCTCTTCAACTGTATAGGCAACACGTGGGTTCATTTTTTCATAGATGGGCCTGGGGGGAAGGTCAGGGGGGTGAAGCTGCGAAGATACGACATTGCCAGACGGCCTGTCAGACAGGGGAACCCTTGCCAGGGTTAAAGTTTAGGGTTTAGGAACCGAGGGACGGAGAGGAGGATGTGCTCTGCCGGCGGCTTTAGCTGCTTCGCTTTCCAGTTTGCTGGAACCCTTTAGCACTCATAAGCCAAGTCAGCATTCAGACCTCATCAACTTTCTTGAGCAAACGCAACCTGCATGGATGGGTCGCAAGGGGACAGCGGCCTCTCGATCGCACAGTTTTGATTTGGCCACCTGTGTTTCGTGCTATCTGCTGCTGAAGTGTGTTTTGTCGACTTCGCGCTTAGCCGGATAGCCCTCCCGTCCGGACAACCGCAAGCATCTAGAGAGGCATGTCCTTAATGAAGCATTGTTGTCCGAACACCCAGCTTGTTTGGCGTGATGGTTCCAGGATTGGGGTTTCAGCTCGTAGGAGGACTTGAGACGTGTCGTTCGCTACGCTTTCTTCAGCGACTGACACAGGTAGCTTCAAAGCTTTGTGCACCTTTTCGCAGCTTCTGTCGAGTCTCGCAGTTTTGCACCTTTTGTCGAATCTCGCAGCTTCTGTCAAGTGTCGCAGCTTCGCAGCTTCGATCTAACGGGTCCCCTTCAAGCCCAGCTCTTGAACTTTTTCACTGCCGACCGAACCTTCGTTCAAGAATCTTTTTTTACAGCGGTGCTCAGGATGTCTGAAGTTGGGGCCGGGTTGAAAGTTGCAAGAGTGGCTGGCATCATTTGAGCCTCCAACAAAGAGGTGCCAACGACGGGGACAAGGCCCGGCCCCAAGACCAACGTTCGGCCAAGGCTGGGCCAAAGGCTGATGCCGTAGGGGCCAGATTTCCCTGGTTTCCGGTTTTGTGGTTTTGGATCCGTGCCGAAGATCCCGGCTGAAGGCACATGGCGAACAACTGCAGCCTTGATTGAGGCCAATGATGCCGGCCAGTGGGAAAGCGCTCCGAGGCGCGACACTCTTTGGACTTCCATTAGGCTTTTTGGGAGTGTCGGACGGAATTCAATACTCGGGGCATCCCGTGCTGATGCGTTGGTATTGGGCTTTGCAACCAAGCTGCATCTGACTGCATCTGCAAATCTTCTAGAAGAACCGCTCACATGCAATGACGCAGACGCGGCCGTTTGCCCGTGGGCAGGTGCGAGGGAGAGCGCGAGTGGTCCGAGCACAAGTCCGAGAGGCGGGAAAAACTTGTAAACAAAATTCAAGCACGTCCCGCTAAAGCCGCATGCTGGCCCTTGTCCGGGCTCAGTCGTCTCATTGCAGACGTTCAATAAAGTGGGGTCTTCTGAGGACAACGATTGTGTGAACGGCACCGACACCGGCACTTCAGCCGTTGCGCAGACTTGTGCAGTCGGACTCGGAAGGCAGAAGAGCGAGTGGTCCGATCGCAGGTCAGAGAGGCCTGTCTGCCTTGTGCATGTACTGCAGAGCTACTGGTGCCCTGAACACTATCGAATCCTCCAGTGAATAGTTGCATAGACACAGATCACAGATATGCACAGATTCCGAGCCCAAAAGTTACACACCCAGAAATTTGAGTTGACACAGCGACGATCCCGCTTGTCGCTTTCATGACCGTCTTTTCCAGTTGAAGCATGACTGCCCGCATGGCCGCATTGCAGCACTTCTCGTTGCTGTGGCAAGTTTCATATCGTGAGTTGAAGCTCCTCCACGCAAGTGCATAGTGCTTTCTGCTTTCGCATCTTCGAGACTGCTCGTGCTGAGGCAGCGGGAGAGGTCAGAACAGGGATCGGAGAGGCTGGGTTGCCCGGAGGAAGCAGGCGTGGGGATACACATGCTGAGAATGGAATGTGTGCACAGTCCGGTTGCTGGCCGCGACTGAGCCCTTTCGCTGTTGGTGCAAGCATGACTGGCATCAGGTCGGGAGCTTCATCCCCTTGGATAGACTCCCCCCAGCTCACAAAGTGTTTCCTACTCGGACAGTTGTGAGGCACGGACGTGCATGGTCCGATCGTGGCTCGGAGAGGCACAGCCGCGAGCCCCCTTAGCCCCCTTGACTGACTGAGACAAGCCATGTCTAAGTCCAGGCACGAGATGTCGGACCGGTCAATGTCGCGCCCCCGACTCTACAAGGAGCCAAGCACTTGCACAGAGGCAGCGACGTGTCTCGCAGCCGTTTGAACGTGGTCACTGCATGAGAGAGATCAAATCTCGGGCATGTCGAGGCTCTGAACTCTGAAAGGAATTCCGATGCACCTTCGGCCACTATACCGTGAAACACAAGTGAAACATGTGTGTAAGCACAATTGCGAATGTCAGTGATGCTGAGGGCGGAGGTTGTTGAATGCTTTCGACTGTCTTCTGCAGTCCTTTGCGTCAGCTGGCATCTTCCGATTAGGTGTGCTGCACTGTCCCTGCGGCGGCAGCTTCTGCTGCCAGGTGGGACAAAGATCGCCGCAGCATGGATCCAACACCTGATGAGAAGTCCAAGCTTGAGACGATCTGCGATGTCGCTGATTGGGTCAAACTTCCCACGACTGTGCGCGATGTCTTGATCGACCGCTTGGGCATTGAAGAAAACTGGACCAAAATTCATCCGCGCCAAATTGCTGCCATGGAGCTGGCCGAGTTCGAGTCCGCCCTGAAAGACTTGCGTGTCGAAGACAAGGTATTGACACCCATGCAACGAGGTGCTGTCAAGCTGTTCTTTCGGACGTGCAAAGTCGTCGTAGGGTTGCCGGTGGCCGTCCCGGCCGCCGTTGTCAGTCCACTCACTGGTGTAGACACGAGCTCTCAGTTGGCCACGGCGTTGAAAGCAGTTGCTTCCAAGGCAGAGCGGCGTGTGAAAGCAGCATCCGTGCTGGATCCTACGGATGAGAGCGACGTGGTCCCGCTTAGTCCAAACCAAGAGAAGCAAGCCTTTGACAACTACTTTGAGTTGAAACAAGGCGAGCCGCTGGTAGACAGTGAACCAACTGGCGATCAGATCAGTGCCATGCACACGCGTGTTGTGAAACTTGGACTGGAACCGTATGGCGATTTCAGTATTCTCACACCGTACGGTCGGCGAATGCAGAAAGTGCTGAAGCACAGATCGTGGTTTTTGCAACCAGACGGATCGTACAGGGCCTCTGAAGTGCCGGGACCAGCGGACTATGCCACTTGGTACGCCTGCTGGAAGGTCTACTCCAACATTATTTTGATGCTCCGTTTTCATCAAGATACAGCTGGCGAAGAACCGAAGTTAGTGGCTACACCTGCTGCGTTGGAGTGTTACCTAGAGGCTTTCCGTCAGCTCGCGGCTGACAACGTAGAGTGTTGGCACTTGTATTGCAAAGCTGAAGACCGAGCACTTGCAGAGCACATGCCGAGAATGAAGAGACAGCTCGAACGTGACGCGGGCAAGCCAGTGACTTGGAGTGAGGTCTTTGTGGCTGTTGCTCGGGACGATCGGTATTGGGACAAGGAAGTTCGAAGGCCGGCCCTCGCTTTTCTTGCGCG
Source organism: Symbiodinium sp. CCMP2456 (assembly GCA_905221635.1). Classification (NCBI taxonomy): domain Eukaryota; class Dinophyceae; order Suessiales; family Symbiodiniaceae; genus Symbiodinium; species Symbiodinium sp. CCMP2456. The sequence continues at coordinate 112,388 of CAJNDV010028002.1, read as the reverse complement.
TGGCAATCGCCACAAGCCCGCAGCTGATCCTGAGAGCATGGCGATTGGTGCCGAGGGCATCACCACATTGACAAGATCCCAGAAGCGCCGGCAATCCCAGCAGAAGCGCATGGACGCCATGAAGACGGAGCTCGAGGACCTCATGTCAAGAAGCAGCGCATTGAGCCTCAGACTGCGCGACAGACTGGCAGTAAGCACCCAAGAAAGAGTGGGAAGTTCTTCATGACAGATGAGGATGGCATTCAGATTTGCTTCAATTGGCACAAAGGCACATGCACCGAGCCTTGCCCCAACAACCGCGCTCACTTGTGCCAGTTGTGCTTGAAGCCGCACAAGACCAAGGACTGCCCCACTGCCCGCAAGAGCGGGGAACAGGCCAGCAAGTAGGGACACGCCCCGCTCAGTGCCTTGCCACCAGGTGCTGAGCTTGAAGGGGAAGCCAAGCGGTGGTCACAGCTAACGACAGGCAGGCGAGAGCGCTCACGGTCTCGCAAAGCGACGTGGGAGCGTTCGCATTCAGCTGCTGATGCTTTTTCCATTTCCCACAGCAACAGTTGTGTACAACACCCCGAAAAGACAAAGGAGCAAGGTGAGCATACTGCAGCCATGGGCGGCTTGCGCAATCCGCAGATGGCGGTTGCGAGCAGTCCAGCCTGCGGATGGTGGGCGCGAAGATTGCCAACATTTTGGAGTCTTTGTACAAGAACGAAAAGGTGGCTGCATCAGCGAACTCGCTGGTGGACGGCTTAGGCTCAGAGGTTGCCACATCTTTGGACCAAAATGTGCTGCAGCTGGTGCGGACCATTTTCTTGCGCAAGTTCGGTGCAAAGCAGGATGCAGATATTGGCAAACACAGTCGTTCTGATGTTCGTTCCTCTTACTGCGACGCGCTGTGGGAGAGGATTTTGCAGGAAGCGTCTGATCCAGAGGTGTCCTTGCCTACATGGATGCGTGAAGGTGCCCCTGCAGGCATCCACATGCGCATCGCTTGCCACGGAGTTTTCTCAGTTGCAGCCGGGCCCAGCAAACAAGTCGAGGCCTCGCGGGCGCATTCCAAAGCCAACGTGGAGTTTGAATCTGCGAAGCATGTCAACTATCGTTCTTTTTACGACACCGTGGACGGTGAGCTGCTGTCCAAATCCGAGATTGAGCGTCTACTACAGCAAGGTTTCGTCGAACAGTTTGATAGCTGGCAGCAGGTCCTGGAGCAGTGGCCAGACGCTGTGGCGAGCCGTGTGGCGTGCATCGCCAAGCGCAGGGCGGATCTAACCTTGAAGTTAAGGCTCATACTGGACCTGCTGCGTTCTGGTGTAAACGGTGATTGTCATGATCCCGAAAAGGTCATCCTTCCGCGCTTGGAGGACTACGTGAGTTCCATCCTCGATGTTTTTGAGCAATCTCTTGCAGAAGGCTATGCAATGACAACATTGGGCACCATTGATTTTGCGGATGCATTCCACACCTTGTTTGCACACCCAAGTGAAAGGCAAGCTAGTTTTCGAGGCTTTCGGGAAGTGGTATGTTTACGGGCGCATACCTTTCGGTTTAGCTTCTGCTCCGCTACTTTGGGCACGGCTAGCCGCAGCCTGCATGAGGGTGTCACAAGCATTGTGGCCATCGTGGCGTTTGTGTCTGCAGTGCTACGTTGATGATCCTGCATATGTCATTGTTGGTCCCGCTCGGCCGCTACTTGCACAACTGTTCTTGTTTTGGGAGGTGCTGGGATGTAAGATGGCATACAAGAAGGGCTCTTTGGGAAAAGCCATTGAGTGGATTGGTGTTTCCATCGCAATAGGGCATGATCCGACCCATGGCCTGTACGTGAAGCTATCAGTACCGCACGCCAAGCTGGAACAGTTGAAAGAAGAGATTTCTGCACTTCTAGCGGCCAACCTTGTAGATTGCAAACAGTTGGTCAGCGCTGCCAGCCGCATGAGCTGGATCGGAGGCATCTTGCCGTGGATGAGAGGCTTCGCTTCCTGTCTGTGGGCCACTGTGTCAGCTCAGTCCGGTGATGGCAAGCCTCCAAAGGCGACTGTGCGAAAAAGACCGACACATTGGCTCTTGACGAAGCCTGTTAAGCATGCGCTGCGATGGGCTTCACTGCTGCTGGAGGGAGCGCTGCAAGGTGCTTCTGGCAAGCCGCTGCCGCTTGAACGCAAAGTTTTCCTAGTACGCCGAAAACACAACCCTGACGTTGTTATTCGGACGGATGCAAGCCCATATGGCATGGGCGGGATCTTGTTCTACAAAGGCAAGCCGCGAAAGTGGTGGGCCTCACCGCGCACTCCGGACGATTTGAGTCTTTTCGCTGCAACAGTTGGCGGTCCAGCCTTCCAAGCAGAGTGGGAACTTCTTGCCATTCTTACGAGTGTCGTGGCATGGGCTGATTGTCTCCAGTCGTGTCTTGTCGGCATGATTGAGTCCGACAGTTGGGCTGCTCTTAATGCGACCATGAAGATGGCAAGTTCCACGCCTTCCATGAACGCCTTGGGTGCTGAAATAGGCATCCGGATGGCTTCATATCATGCGTTTTTCCAAGTGGCGCATGTGCCTGGCGTATGCAACTTCGAATGCGACGCCTTGAGCCGGCTCAGCTGTGGGTACAAAGTGCCTGCGAGTTTGCTTGAAGTGGCAAGAACGGACGTTCCGCCCAGACGAGGCTCCTTCTTTCTAGCATGGTCAAACCGTGCGGAGACTTAACTTGTTGCATGGTTTTGCCTCCGCTGAATCGTGCGCGACGTGGCCGTGGGCGCTGCCTGTTGCGTGGCATGCGCGCCGCGTGCCCGGTTGTGCCTGGCGCCGTCAATTGTTGTGTATGACCATTGTAATTGAGAGTTGTTTTTTTTTCACACGAAGCGTTCATCGTTCATTTGTGTACTAGGCTCCTGACAGCACCAAGCCTTGCACAGAACCGCCCCTCGGCCTAAGGCCTTGCAAGAGCACGGACCGCGCGTGTGCAGTTGGCCGCCGGTCTAGTCACTCTACCTTGGTGTCGTTTTCGTTTCGAGAGAAAACACCTGACGGCCGTTTGCTGTGGCTGATGTGCAAGTGCTTCCCGCTACGGTCCTTTTTCTTTCGCTTCTCCCCGTCAGGGGTCGTTTCTTTCAGGCTGGGGCCTTTCCGTTCAGGTTCCAGGCCCTTTTCGGGGGGTGCGCCCCTTTTCTTTCCTCCCCTTGCGGGGTCGCTTCTGTCGGGCGAAGGCCATCCTTTCAGGCTCTTCAGGCTCTTCGGACTGCAGCGGGGACGAGTTGCATCAAGCGAGCAAACACCCTTGAATTCTCTAAATTTAGTTCTTTTGCAAAGTGCATGTCTGGTCAACCTGCCATTTGACTGCGCTTGTGTTTCGCATGCATTGGCACAGAACTGTTGCTGCAGGCATTTCGCTGTATCTGTGACTCGTGTAGATTAAGTTTTCGTAGCTGACTGTTCGACTCGAATGTCCCTCCCACTGAAACGCGTTGTGCATGTGGGCCGCTCGCCTTCGGCAAGATGGCGGAGCTAGCTTTGCGAGGCTAACTGAGCGGCAACGTGCTGCAGGAAAGGTGGGCGAGCAGAAGACGAAACGGAAGCGTGATCCTGCCTGTGATGTCGAAGTACTTCCACTGCCTACGAAGGACATCGCCGAGCTACCTGCCCAACATCGCCACGAACCGTCCAAAGCCCACTCGGAGCCATGCGCCCCAAGTGGAACTTCAGCTGGACGCTGGGATGTGCCCGCGCGGCCGTCGCTCAAACGAGCTTCCGCAGAGGTTGCAGCGGCTGCGTGTGAAGACAAGGACCGGGCTTTGCGCGAACTTGAACGTGATTACCTTGCTACTACTACACGCTCCTCAAACGCATCGCGGCTGAAACTTTGGGGGCGACTGCATGAGAAATGGTTTGGCTCCCACGTGCCGGTCTTTCCCCTTCTGCCTGCAAGCGTCAAAGCGGTGATGGCTTGCTTAAAGAAGGGCGGCTACAAGGACGCGTATGCCTACCTCAGTGCTGCTCGTGTCGAGTCGCGAGATCTGGGACATATAGAGCACCCTTTGGTTGGGCATGTAGCTGCTCGTGCCAAACGTTCCTGCCTTCGCGGACAAGGTGATGCGAAGCAAACACATGCCTTGCCAGTTTCTCGACTTGGTGAATTAATTGCCTGCTGCAACTGAACCTTGGGTCACAGGCGGTCCGGTGGCTCCACGCAACACGGCAGTCATAGGCTGCTGGTGGCTCTTGAGAGAGATCGAGTTAGCAGGAGCTCAGTTCGGCGATGCCAGCATATGCGGTGGTGAAGCACGGCTCATCCTGCCCACCTCCAAGAACGATTTCCGAGCAGTGGGCAAGCACAGAGTGCATGGGTGCCTGTGCGATCTGCCCAGCATCGACCCGATTTGCCCCTTCCACGCTCTTGAAAGGCAGATTGATATGGTGCGACAGATGATGATTTCGAGAAGTGGGTCTGTCGACCCGCAGCACCCGCTGTTCCCAGACGCTGCTGGTTCAGTTGTTAGCAAAGCTCGCATGACAGCATCCCTCGTGGCTGCTGCTCAAATGTTGGGCTTGCGCACTGAGGGCCCGCATGGGGAGCAGCTGTTCACAGGTCATGTTTGCCGACGCTCCGGTGCGGAGCACTTTACTATCAATCAGATTGAAGTATACGTCACTCAGCTTTTTGGCAGGTGGGATTCAAGCACGATTTTGCGTTACTGCAAAGAAGCACCATTGAAAAATTCGGTGGACATCGCTGCTCGAACTAAGTCTGGCAAATTTGCTCGTGACGCATCACTTCGAACGAAGAACCAGGACTGTTGGTTAGAAACCGATGCTGCTGCAGCTGCCGCTGCATTGACTAAGCTGGAAGGCCAGGCCGAAGTGTGTAAAGCGGATGTTGCTGACATTCAGAAGCAGCTTCAGGCTGTGTCTGGGCAGCTCGGAGAGCATACGGAACGCATCCGTGGCTTGCAGTCCGTTCTTGAGTGTGAGCACATCACCAACATTGATACGGGTGTGGCCCACTGTACCGTGCTTTTCCAGCCCAAATTGCCGCAACACGTGTGGCGCACCAAATGCGGGTGGAAGTCTGCATTGGGCAAGTCTTGGTGCATGGGCGCTGACGCTGCTACCAAGATGTGTGCCACATGCAGCACTGACTAAGAGCACGAATCGATTCAAACTGTTTTTAGGTCGGAGACAGGTGGGCAATGATATGCGCTGTCAGGCAGGCTTGTTGCTAGCCTAGCCTGTTTGAGACAGCCGATACCTGCCTGCATCGCGTCTCCGACCATTCCTGTGAAAAGATTTGCAACGCAGTTCTCTCTTCAGATTGCTTTTATGATCAGGAGGGCGGGCGGGGGAACTGAACAGACATGTGAACAATTGTGGTGAAACACAAGTGAAACATGTGTGCAAGCACAATTGCGAATGTCAGTGATGCTGAGGGCGGAGGTTGTTGAATGCTTTCGACTGTCTTCTGCAGTCCTTTGCGTCAGCTGGCATCTTCCGATTCCCACCCTCACCAAACTATCGCCCTGAAACCTGAGGATGCTTAACAACAAAACTCCAGTTCCCAGAAGCAGATTCCACGCTGTCCCTACAAGGACACACCGGGACCGCCTGCAGCGTGGCAGAAGCGGAGGCCTGCTTGTGTGTGCTGCCTAAAGTTTGTCAAGTCAGAGACATCGCCCGCTCAAAGCTCCGGCTAGCCTGCAGGGCGGTGAGCCTTCCCCGGTCCCAGCCGGAGCGCAGCGAGGGCCAAGACTGGGACTCAGGTGGGGAGCCCTTCGTGCTTTTGGCAGCAGCACCACATCACGCAGCCGCAGGATCACAGCACGCATGGCGTGAGCACTCCAACGGTAGTTGGAGTTGGAAGACCGGAGGCCTGGCGGGCCTGGCGTGGCTGTTTTTTTCCTCCCTCCCTCGCTCGTTCCTCCTATCCAGACCCGTCTCTCGAGTTGCAAATGTGCACCTGAATCTGTGCATCCCCATGCACGCATGCCATATATCTGCAGATTCATTGAATATGACGCGACGATGCCCTCAGTCTGATGCAGATGTCTATGCTCTGACTCCTCCGAGCTTCCAATGTCAGCCCTCGAAATCCGATTGTATCTGAGGGCTCCGAACCTTGAAGAGACCTCCATGTCCCTGGAGGCTGGGACGACCAGAACGACAGCCAGGGTCATGACTGGAACTACTCCGTCACAGGCCTTGCTGCCCGCTAGGAGTCAAGAGCGAGCTAAGCAGAACTGCCTCCCTGATGGACGACATGGGAAGCCACATGAACTAAAGTTGCTACGACTCAGGCAAATCCACACTGTCAAATCCAAGTGTCCGAGTCCAAGAGAAGCGTTGTCGAAGGCTTGATGGGCAGATGGACGAAGACGGTCGGCGCTGACTGGGGATGGGACCGGACATCTGTTTGACTGCATGCGTGGGAATTTCCCGAAGCCCCAAGTACATGGACGACATGAAAGCCGGTACGCACATGGGTAGTTGTGGTGACAATGATGATCTATGGTTTCTATTCGATTAATTTGGCAAGGGAGTCCTTCAGACTGAACCTCCTCGCAGAAGAAGTGTTCAATGCATCGTGCTGCATCGTAGCTTTGCCATGTTAAACTGTTGACAGCAGTTTGCTGGAGTGTAGATCTCAAGGGAAGTGGTCAAAAGGTCTGGCTGCGTGTATCCTCGTAAGGAAGAATTGAGCTGTTGCAGAAACATACCGTGAGCAAGAGAGCGACGGTGAAGCAAGCAGTGCGCCATTGGCGGGTTCTGGCCGTGGGCTCCCCGCTGTGCTTTTTTTGGTGTAGATACGCCCCCAGCGCGAGGAAAGGCAGCGCGGCGACTGGAGCCGAGATTCAGGTCAGAGGGTTTCTGCATCCGTGAGCTGAGAGAGAGACACAGAGCAGTTCAGCTCGTCTTTCTCTTTCGTCTGTAGCTGTCTGCAGAGGAGTTCTGATCTCATGTGAGGCTACAAGAGTTGGGGCGCCGCCCAGAACGCCGGCGAGGCGTCAGGTCAGAAACGGAAGCTGGAACCCCACAACGACGCTCGGTTCAAGCCAATTTGGGAATCTTCAGGAATTGAGAACTTCAGTATTCTCGTGATGTCAACCTTTATTCTTACTTCTCTCAGGGCTTCTGGCAGACCGGTCTGGTTTCCCCACATGGCTTCGTCGAGCGGTCAGCAAGTTTGCCATCGATCTAGTGCCTTTTCTGATCACCTGAAGGACTCGGTCTGTGGCATCAATGTCTTTCTGCTAGCTTCTCTTCTGTGGCAACCTGTCAGTTGTGTTGCCACTGTCACTGTGCAATATCCCAATCTCTTCCTGGAGCCCGCGCCGCCAAATCTGGGCCGAGGAGGAAGCCGCCGGTACCGGCGTGATGCTGCAGGCTCACTGTTTTCGAACTTAGGCTCAGGGTTTCTGGGTTTGGGAGGGGTGACACCCGATGGTCTTTTACAGTTCGCTCGCTGCAAAGTAAAGCAGAGCCAAGTCTCAAGTCATCCATTGACGAGCTCGAGCAGGTTCTTGAAGTTGAAGATTTCAACCCCTGGAACTTCCTCCCCTCACTCGCCGCATTTCCGCGAGGTGGTGGACGGAGTGTGGGCCTTGTTTACAGCAAGACGAGCGATCGCATGGCGCGGGGAAAGTTGTGCAGTGAGAGAAGCTGCAACGAAGATGAAGGAGGATTGGTCGCATGGGTATCGTTTGTGAGGGCACTTGTGACTTCTCCGCCCCCACAGCGCTTACAACACCGTCACCAGCATCCGGCCTGGCGGAAGGTCCCCGTTGTGTCCCTCGAGCGGGGATCAGACATGGTGGCGGCCTCGGGCAAGCCGCGGCACGCGAGTTTGTGAGAGGCTTGGCAAGGTTCCCTCAGTTCTTGTCCACAAGATTTGTCGGACTCGCCATACCCGCTTCCATGACTACGGAGTGCGGGCGAGATGATTGCGGTTCGGGTGTGAGAGCGGGGCGGCATCACAACGGGGGGGGCGCCAACTGGGTCTTCACAACATCCACGGTTTTTGGTTACGGTGTCGCTTAATTACAGGACCTTCCGAAGGGGCCCGGCTTTCGGCATCGTACATGCCGTAGTGCAAGCAGTGCAACTGCCCCTCCTCCTGGTGCTCCGACCACGCTGCCTCTCTGTCCGAGGATTCGAACGCCGCGCCCCTCTTACAAGCCGCGCTGGAGAACCATGCTCGGGTCTGGGCCTTTGCGTGCCTCGGGGTTTGGGTCGAAGGATTCAAGAAGTCCTGCTCTAGGATTTGGAGGTTTGGTTGCTTTCTCGGTCTACGACTCTACGAAAGCCGAAGACTCGAACTGCTGAAGCCCCAAAGGGCCGAGTTAACTTCATCAAAGCATCTCCAAGCCACGCACATGAAGCTATGGAATTTTCAGGCAGAGAGCCTCTACGAGCAGTGTGACAGCGCACCAGAGGCTGTGACCAACAGCATTGTGCGTTCAGGGTCTCGGGAAGCTAAAGGGGTTGCGCAAGTGGACACGAGTAGAAGCGAAACAGCAAGTAATTTAGCAGCTGATTCCAGGTGTGGGGCTCTGGTCTGTCGTGGTTGGAGCAGAATAGGTCCTTACCACAACAGGGTTTAGGTGCACACCGACAAGCTTTCCAACCACAACGACAAGATTCTTACACTGACAAGGGTTTAGGCTCAACCCTAGCAGTGTGTGCTCGTGTGGACTTGAGTTGAGAACTTCGAGAACCTAATCGATCATACACACGGTTAGGATGTAACTCTGCTTCTTCATTCAGTGTGCTTCCGTAAGCGGGAACCACCATTTGAATATTGTCGTTTTCACAGCCGAAATCCTCCAAAATGGCGATTCCCCCACGTGGGCGAACGGGGCAACACACAGGAATCACCACTTTGGCACTTAAGGCTCACATGTACTGGTTGGAGAGTCGCGGTGCTACAAAGATGGCACAGGCCAAGCAGATTGCGCATGCAGCGCGGCGGAAGGGCATTGCGGGAGCCTTGTGGGTTGCCGAAGGTGTTTCAACAAATTACGGCCGGTGATGAGAGCTCTTGCGGAGGTCAAGAAGGTCGCCGACATCGGCATCGCCAGGGCCCGGTCAAAAGAGGCACAAACGTTTTGGGACAGCGAGCCAAGAGCTGGCCTGGCTGGCATGTCGCCATGTGTCGCCCGCGCTCAGCACCCGGACTGCTTCGCGGCGGGGCTGCAGGGGAAGCGCTCCATCATGTTCGTCGGGGCCCAAGCTGTGGCCAGACCTCGTGGTTCATAGATCCATCGTTTCATGGCATCTTCGAAAGCAGGCCTTGGCCCTTGCCCTTTGCAGCCGAGATTCTATTTGCCTCCGGCGATGTGCGGAGCCGAAGAAGGGGAATCATGAGGGTTCGTGGGCGGAGGTTACCGCCTTCAAACAGTTTGGAAGTGTGGGATGTCCTTCCAGAGTTGCCATGCTTCTTCGATGTAGGAGCCGCCTTAGTTCATGCATAGGCTGCATAGGGAGTTTGAACTTGGATCTTAGATGCACTGTCACCCCATACAAGTAGCTCCTGCCAGTCTGAATTGTTGGTAGTTTTGCGAAGTGAGCGGTGTAGTGTATTTGACACGTCTTGATTTGGAAGCTATGGCATGCTTGTGTTTGTAGAGTCGTCAGGTGGGGTAAGGCAAAAAACTCAAGCTTCGTTGGTTCAACGGCTTCCCGACTCATGTTGTGCACTTCAGCATACGACAGCACTGTTTATCGGCTTCCGCCGTGTGCCGCCGACCCCGAAAGCCGGAAGCTGACTATGTAAGGAAGGCAGCAGGTGTTGAAAGATTTGAAAGTCGAGGCAACAAGACAAGGCATCCATGCAAT
>CAJNDV010028002.1:72530-102542 GCA_905221635.1 Symbiodinium sp. CCMP2456 | reverse complement strand
GCTCAGCCTCTGGACGTTGCATCGGCATATGACCGACTGGATTTCGCCAACGGTTCCCTCACTTAACCTGAGCAAGACGGGCTCGTGTTTTCTGTCTGTGGCCACTTGGGAGTTGCAGTGCTAGACTGGCTATACGGCTATACTGTTACGAGTCAATTAGGCTATAAAGGCTCCAGCGCCAAGGTCTGAAGTTCCTGCAGCCGCTTCAGCTTGTTGACAGCTTTAGCAGGCCTGTTTCCAAAGCGTCTGACTTTCAGAGGTGATCGCAAGTGGAGTTGATGCTTTCAGGATCTTTCAGGGTTGTCGCGGTCGTGACAGGCCATGTTGAGGCTTGAGTTGCGCAGCCAGGTTGATGACGGAATCCGGTTTGCTGAATCCCGAGGAGTTGAAGAGTGCCAGCCGCTAGGGCTTGAGGCCTGGGCTCGGCAGTTGGTTAGTGAACCCTGCGTCAGCGTGGCAGTGCAAATGTCACCAGCGGCCCGCAAAGATGGAAAGCGGTTCGGGTCCGTTCGGGTTCGGGACCAGGCACGCAAGCCTCGACAAGCCGTGTTATGCCGTCGTAGACTGTACTGGCGGGGTTTTGTCTTATTGTTCTACGCTTGCTTTCGCTTTCCTCGGGCTGCTGGCGACCCAGCGGCGGCCGAAGGCCGTGACGAGTGGCACTCAGAGGCGACAAAACTGGACGTGACACGCACAGGATTGATGTAGGACCAGACGGCGTGGCATTTTGTACGGACGACGGATGGCACTGTTTGGGCAATGTTAGGCTGCTCTAAGCTGCATTGCCGGATGCCGTAAAGAAACACCTGCGACGCATCATCTGGAGCTTGAGCGCGCTGTCAAGTAGGCTTGCAGCTGTCAACACGGAAGTCCTCAAGAACGGCCGTGTGGCAGAAGCACTGCAGAAACCACCGCATCCTCCCCGCTGCCGGGTGCGGTGCATCGTGCTGAGATGAGGTCAGCACGCGACAACTGCTGTAGTGTTGCGTGATGTTGCATGCAGAGCCTCACGGCAACGCTTCGAAGCCATTGAAAGGCTCTGAGAAGAACGAGGGAGCAATGCGTGTCCCCGAATATCTGCCTGCATGCGGCGCTAGCTGTCAAGTCGATACAGCAGATGCGGTTAGAAAGACAAGTCACCCTGCAATCCCCGTGATGCGTTGCTATGGCTGCTATGGATGCCACCATCGTTTTGCTGCCGCGTGAGGCGCCGCAGAGTTCAGCGAAATGTTGAGTTCAGTGAACCGTGAGCCTGGCCCGGGCTGTCCGAAGCCGGCGACTGCGACACGAAAGTCCCCTCCGCACTCCCTAGGACTGCTGGCCTTGGATACTTATTCCTTCCTGTACTCTCCCCTGCAACTCCCCCAAACTATCACCGTCACTGTATGGCAACGCCACCTCGGGTTTGGTCATCTGGGCGATCTTCTCGAGGTTGACGCTTGGCTCTGCTTGTTGCATGATGCGGCAATTCGTACAGCCGTTGCAAGCTAGCCCTGCAACAGTCGAAGTGCAACTGTTCGCAGGACTTGTACAGTCAATTTGCAGGAATTACCATACCATACTGTGCGATCATTTCTGTCGAAGGACAATCCTCCAGCAAGTGCGATGGATCCAACTTAATTGAGAAGGGTAGGGATGCGGCATGACCATGCTTGGAGGCCGCAGCCCCAGCACAGCGTGGTCATGAGCCGGTGTACTTGGAGGCCTCCCTGCTCAGCCACACGAGCTTCGCTAATGTTATAGCCTCTGGAGGCCTCTGGCAGGTTTTTGTTGTTTGTGCCAGGTGCTGCTGGCAGCTGCTCACTGGGCGCATGGCCTCATGTGGCTCGATGGCGATGTTTATCAGGTTCTGTTGATTGCCAGTTGCAGAATTGTAGGGATTGTAGAAGTACTGTAGCTGTAGTGGTGATTTTGATGCAGCAGCAAGGAGAAGGAGGAGGAGTAGGAGGCAGGAGGGGACAGTGGTCGTCGTCGTCGTCGTCGTCGTCGTGGTCGTCGCCATCTTGGTGCAGGTCGATCCGGCGGCGACACCGGTGATATCTAATGATAGCAACCCTAATTCTGCCTTGACAATTGGATACCCCAACTTGCCGAGGCGGGGCTCTCTCATTGCCTGGCCATCCCGGCAAGCTTGCCCTTGCATGTGGACCTCGATGTGGCGGCTTGCCAGATCCCCTTACCTCGCTGGCGTCGGTTTTAGATTTGAGTAGCGGAGTTTGAAGCCAAAACGCCTTAGCAATTTCCTTAGAGGTCTGCCGAGAAGCCTGCATAGAGCTATCACTAGCTATCCGCCAGGGGAGCGGCCGCACGTGCCGAACTCAGGTGGATTCACGCTCGGCGGGTGTTTGTGGGCAGCAATTGGCTTCGAAGATCAGTGCTCTGGAGCCTGCGATCAACCCTTCGTGGATGATCTTTAGTGCCAAAGCGGTTTGGCTGAAAACCTCTCGGATGCATGCTTCAGGCTTGTTGAGGGCACAGGCTAAGGCATGAGAAACAAGCCTTGGACTTTACCCAGGCCGCCAGCTGAGCCTTCGGATCCGCGCCCGGCGACTTGGCGAAGAACGCCTGGTGCCGGCGCTACGGAGGCCGGGATGCTGATACTGAGACTGGCAGCGCGGAGGGCAGTGGACTCTGAGGACTCTCTGACGTTAGGGGATCCGAAGCCGGCCTGGGTAGAACTCTACAAAAACGCTGATGTCTCTTGTCCTGCGGTGCAGTGAATCCTTCAACCGGAACGCGGCTGCACTGCGCATGCTTCGGCCGAGGAGGGCGCTCGAGAGATGGCAATTTGCTGCGCGAGCCGAGGCAGAAAGGAGGGTTTAGGGTTTAGGGTTTTCGGGGAATTGAGGAAGTCCCCAGAGTGTGTGGCCGATATGACCTCCCCGGAATTGCTGAAGGGTCGAAGGACGTTCGAGCTGTCTGTCATGTGGTTCTTGTCCTGTTTCCTCGCCCTCCCCACGTGGCTCACCGTCCCCTTGGGCAGCTAGCCGGGTTGGCACAAATTAGATCGCTGTCCTGGACCTGACCGTGCTTCACCCTCAAGGCCAACTTAAGGACATCAGATGCCGATGTATGGCAGCAGGACTCTGCGTCAATATGCTTGCTGGGGCTGGGCGGTCACATAGACCAAAGCATGCTCGGCGTGACCTCGAAGCCGCATATTCACCTTGGAAGTGCTCTGGTCCTGTCGTAGGCTCTGTGCGGGACGTTATCAAAAAATTCATCACCTCTTCATGCCCTGCTCATCGTCCCTCCACCCTTCGCGCCAACGGAATCTTCCAACGAAGGAATCTAGGCAGGGAAGCCAGCTCTCAACCGCGATGCAAGCACGATGCAATCACCCGTGATTTCTGTCAAGCACGAAAAAAACTCAAGCGCCAGCGGTTCGAGCAGCGATTCAAGCAGGCCAGCGTTCCAGCCCTGCCGATTTCGGCACCAAACCAGATTCACGCACGCGCGGTTCCACCACTCGCCATTGAAGCATTGCGGGCTTCAGGATGTTGGGATTTAGTTAGAGATTGTTATTTCAGGGTTTGTGCGTTTGGGGGTTCGGGCTCCATGTTTTTAGGGTTTCGAGTCTTTAGGGTTTATGCTTTCGGGTTTTCGCTCTCGTGGCTTTCGGATTTCAGGATTTTACCGTGAAGGGTTGTTTCGAGTTTTGGGGGAGGGTGTAGGGGTGTAGCATGCAAAGCAGCACTCCCCGAATAACACTGCCATGACGGACATTCAGGAAACGCGAGTCGCGAAACTCGGGAAACAGAGAAGGTCGAGTCATGAAACGGAAACAGAGGCCGGAGTGTGAAGCAGGCTGCGGCTAGGCGTAATCGGAAGCGGATCCGGCCGGAGTCCAATGAGCAACAACGAAGTTTGCCTAAGGTTTAGGTTTTGAGTTATCATTGGCACCACAGCACTCGCTTCTGTCAGAGTATTGCTTACCACGCAAGGGGGTAACAATCACCCCCTGTGGTTCGGGTTTTTCCGCAACCACTCACGCCCGAACAAAAACCAGAGTGCGGTTTAGGCTGGGCTGCGCGACTCTGCTACCGCATGCGAACCTGGCGAATCCCGACTTCCGGGTGCGAATCCCGGGCGCGCGAATCGTGTCTCCGCGGGGTTAGTGCACGAATCTTTCCTAGCCCGGCAGTGGTTTGGGTGAATCTCCGCGCGCGTGCGAAGCCTTTCCAGTGCTCGATGTGATTTTTTTTGTGCGCGCTTTCCTCTGCAGGCCCAGCGCCGTCGTGCGGCCCCACGACGTGGCCGCCAGCTGTTGGCCACCGTCATCGAAACTCGGCTGCAGGGAATGGGGCGTTCTAGTAGGCTCTTCACACACCAGCTATGACTGAGGGTGGATGGCGACAAGGCACCAGGCTGGCTGCATCAGAAGAAAAAGAGCTCAGAGGCTCTGAAGAGCATTCGCAGTCGACCAGGCTGGAGCAGTGGCTGCGATGCCTTCGCAAAAAGCAGCGGCTCCGGCGCACGAAGGCCGCCGTGAGGTGGTGGAGCTCGCAAGCAGTCCCCGGCTCAGAGCATGGGCAGGGAGCTGCAAGGGGCTTTACGAGGAGTTCGGCAGGCAAGGCAGAGGCAGACTTCAGGTTTTCGGTTCCCCCGGAATCCTGGCCAGAAGCAAGGGTCTATGCCCATTCGCCTCGGATCCTCAGACCTTTCGGTCGAAGGACTTGCTTGCCCGGCGGAGGAGGAGTGTCTGACATGAGCAAGATCCTGTCAAGCTGACCAGGTCCATTCGTAGAGGTGGACATGCGAGAACAATTGCTTCCATTCTGTCTCGTAGCTGGTGTTCCGAGATGACAGGGGTTCTTCAAGCCGCATGTGCATGTCGCTTGAGCTCAGCCGTGGTAGGACCGCGAGTGCCGTGAGAAGTCGCGTTCAAGCTGGGCACCAAGTGCCGGAGGGTTTTTTGAGGCATCTAGCGAACGGCAAGACTCGGTTGGCACAGCTCTGTGGCTTCTCTCCGGGTGATAACCAAGAGATATCAAGAGGGGGCCGTTTTGCCCTTGAGCCCTTGGGCCCGTCCACCGGATGAGGACCTATCCCCCCAACTGATGGAATGCCGGCCAATCCTGGCATCCCAAGTTTGCAGAGCCCTTCGTTTTGGCCCCATGTTTGGCCACGTCCATTGGAGGCGAATCGATGCGAGAAGGCAGGGGTACTGACAGGGATGCATGGTCAGGCGACGGTACACCGGCTTGCGAGTGCGAGGGCTGGGCTTCTTGCGATGCAGCTTCGTGGATTTGAAAAACAGTTTTGGGTTGTCAGGTTCGGGGTTTGGCATGAAGATCTGGCGTTCGACGACCTGGGCCCTTGATGAATGCATGTTGGATCGTTTGAAATCCACTCGTCTAGCTCTCCAACGGGATCTCTTCTCACCCGTTTCCAGTGCTTATCCGTCTGTCTGCTAAGCCGAGTCAGGCCCAAATGAGCTAGAGCAAAGGCAAAGCTTGTGAAGCTGCCAGGTCGTGACTGCCTGGCGACAATACGTTGCCGTGGCGTTGCGTCTGAAAAGGCCTCTTTGTAGCAGTTCTGCGAGAATGATAGGTTTGTGGCTTTGGCAGTCTGGGTTTTTGCCTTGGAGCTTTCCTGGCTGCGCCGAAGTAAGCTGAACGTGGCCGAAGTGTACAGGACTATGCCGTGAGAAGGAATTACTGTCGAGGAATATTCTGCACGGCGCGCTGTCAAGATCTATGAAGCGATGAGGTCTATTTTCAGAACCAACTCCGTTGCTGTCTTTTCAGAGCCGGTTGAAATCGTGAACGGGCCATCATGCCGAGGTAACGTAGTGTTGAGGCCTCGTGCTGTCGGTTTGTGCGGGTTTGGGTTGTGTTCCACAAGTTGTAGCTGATGGATGCTGCTGGATCTTTCCGCATTGGTGAGTGCCTTTCGACTTGCCGCCCGGAAGGCACGTTCAGAAGCGAAATCTGGCGATCCTGGAACAATTTCTACTCCACTGGCGTGAGCTCTGCTCTGCGCAGCTCTGGCGAAGGCCGGCTTGGGAGTGATAGCCTGTCTCGCATCTCGGCTTCTTCGGCTGAGACGCCGGATGCCTCCCCTGCGCCCGAGTTCTTATCATCCCGGCCCGTAAGCTCCGGACGACACGCTACACCCCTTCAGCTCCCATCATCTTCCATCTTTGTCAGGACCCGTCTAGAAGAGCGGCTGATGAAGCGCCGGCTCCGTCCTCTGCTGGGTGCCTGGCAGTGGCACGTCCTCGCCGAGGCGTGCCTAAGGGCGAGGCGCGGGGACGCGGGGCTCTTGGCACACTTTGGAGTATTCAATGGTCCTCAGCTGAGAGGGATGTCCCTGCACGTGATGTTCGCAAGTCACATTGGCATCACCAGCCTCAGGGTCTCCCATCGCAGCCAAGCTCTGGTGCTACAGAGCTTCGGAAGTTGGCTGCGGAGTACGGCACGCGTGCGCCGGTGTCGCCAAATGGAGGCAGCGAAGGTTTGAGAAGGTTTGAGGCGGGGCTTGTCGGCTCGCATGGGCGCACTGAGCCCTTCCATGTTTCAATATTTTTTCCGGGCTATAGTTTGCAGATTCGGGTTTTCACGAAGACTCAGGAGCAGGCGCGGTCGGTAATTTCGCGATCATGCCGCACAGTGAGAGACCACTACGATGCCGTGCTTATCTGAAAGCCTGAGGCGCAGCAGCACCTGAAGGCTGTGCCCGTCCTGCGCGAAACTTGGCGCGCTTGGCACCTCCAGCAGGGACGTGCCTCGGATGTTCTTGCAAGTCTGCAAGGTTGTTTTAACTAGAATTGCTTGCTGTGTGTACATTGTGTCGCATTGGCATTGGGACATTTCGAGCTCAAGGCGGTCATGCTGCCCGCCTCCACTGGCGGCGTGCTTACCTGCAGGTGCAAGTTGAGGCCACACAGTGCAGCCGCTTGTGCAGCATACAAAATATTGAGGACCTGCTTCAGACAGCCTTCCCCGGCCGTATTTTTGGAAATTCATGACTGGCCAGGCGTATGCCAGAATGTAAATCCTGAGCAGGGGATTGAAGACTCTCTGAGTTTTCCACCTAACGCCTTCTATGTGAGTTCCTGGTCGTGCGACTTCCCCCATGAAACCTCCTGTTGCACACTCCAGTCTTGTCCAGCAAGGCGACCTCTGCCCCGTGCGATCAGGTCTGCTCCAACAGCTCGCTTGGAAGTGCTGGCGGGAAAGTGCCGCTATCACCAGGGAGATGCTATCAAAGTTTCGGAGGAGGCAGGCGAGCTTCTGCGCGCCTGTGCTGCGTGCGTGGCGAGGCGTGGGGTTCAGCTGCGGTTGCTTTGATCGGAGCGTGCTGCGTCACTGAGTCGGGCTGAAGTGCAGTATGAAGTGTCCAGGTCAGAGCCGTCATGAGACCCTGGCGGACGCTGGCGAAGATGTGGAGGCTTCAGACTGCCTGGAAGTCTCTGCGAGCACGGCAGAGGCCACAGAGGCCAACAGCACCTTGCGAGATTTCCACCCCCAAACCGGCTGTGAGATCAGTGCTTTCGAGATTTCCACCAGCCTCTCGGAGATCCGGGTGGTTTCTCCCACGGCCAGCGACTCGAAGCACTCGGACAAGGAGGCGAGAGAGCCCGCTTCTCTCGAGCTTGAGATCCTTGAGACCGGGCCAGAGCTCAAGAACCTCCCTCCGGTGCCCCCGTGGCCACCCAAGCACCCCGTGGAGGCCTCAACTCCGCTCCGATCCATCTTGCGTTCTGTGCCTTCGCCGTCGAGATCTCGCTCTGCCTCCTTGGCATCCGATGATTCGAAGCGAGGTACACCGGAAGCAGACAGCTCAAACAGCCTCCGCATCGGCAACTTGGGCGCCGTGCCGCAGTGGCCCTGCGCTGCGATGCAGCAGGCGGCCAAATCTCAGCGACGTGCCAGTCAGACGGAGTCTCGACTGGCAAGAGCTTCTAATTATGATGTTCAAGAGTCTCGTGCTTTGGGACGGCCAAGCCCGAAAACTGCGCCGTTATCCGCAGGGCATTCTCCGCAGATGCGCACTGGTTTTGGCCATGAAGCACTGGCAAGCGCTACTTGCCTGAGCTTGGTTTTCGGGTGCATCGGGTTCTCTAGTGGTCCAGAGGTTCCAGTGTCATGTCGGGATTTGCTGTGGTAGGTTGGAGGCACTTTGTGTAGTTCCGGCTAAGCTTGGGCGAGGCTCGGTGCTACTGCTGTAGATGCTGGGCGTGCGGCAGAGTCTGTGATCGAATCACAACCGAGGTTTCGAAGAGGTTGCCATCAACTTCGCTTGGCTTGGCGGGCAACTAGCCTCCAGCTCATTCCAGCTTAGAGACTGTTGTTGGAACGAATCTGCGTACTACCGGGGCTGTGACTCTGGAGGACCCAAAGCCGAGGACAGGAAAATCCCTGCCCAAACGCATCTTCAAACAAGAACCATATGGGGCCAAGGCCTGGCGGATGGAGCTCCAAGACGGGATAGACGCACGCCCAGGCCGCTGGTCAGTTCACATGCCCCAAAAGCTCCATCTTGTGTGCCAAACCTAGTCACCGCTAGTCCGCAAGTGTTCGTCCGCCATCCTCCCTAAAAGCTGAAAAGGCCGCGCTCTTCACGACGATCGGCTCCTCTGCCGGGCCTTCAACTGCCTCCGCCCACCGAAGCAATCGGCAGAGCTCCGGCGGCAGCTGGCTCTGCAGGCGGCGCTTCTGTGCCTTGACCTGGAAGCGACCTGTCCCTCCGGAGGCTGAAGGGATTGTTGCGAAGACCGTGAACTTGGGCGAGCCTTCCAAGGGGCTTTCGTGTTTGCGGATGGTTGGAGTTGTGTTCTATAGCACCCGGAGCGGAGGCATAAGCAAAACCTCTAGACGTGGAGCCGCGACTGATTCCGCAGCGAGGCTCCAGTCCGTCCTTCGCCGCTGGCGCCAGCGCTGCGAAGACGTCGCCGGCTCAGCATCAGCTGTTGGCTTTGAAACAAAGGGGAGGTTTGCTGGTATGGCGTTGGGAGAGTCGTGCCTTCTCGTGAACCCTCGCCCGCTGGTGCATGTTTCCTGAACCGCCTCGCCGGATCGAAGCTCAAGTCAACTGCGGCATGGGTGCAGTGCAGGTGCAGCGTGCGGGCACAGTTCTCCGGGCCGCGGCTTCGAAGTGGCTCGAAGCGCTGAATGCTACCATCATGTGACTGCCCGAGCTACAGCACATGCCAAGGTGGCGCCTTGGGCTTTGCTGGATCCCATGGTGTGAGCTTGCTCGAGGGGCAGAGAAACTACCTGCAGTCTCATGGGAGATCTCTGCAATTTCGACAGCGGCTGGCCTGCCATTGGGGTCTTGTGAATTCCTTTACTCGCCAGTCTTGTGTAGAGTCTGCGAGGAGATGTGAAGGTGACAGGTCCCTCGCAAGGATTTCTGTGCCTAGATGTGGTTTATCGCGCCTTTCGAGCGCCATCCGCAAGCCAAATCATTATGTCCGTAAGCCTCCGAAGAACGCGCCTAAAGCCTTTATGCCATGTGCTGCCTCCTCGAATGAAGCACAGACTCGACAGCAAGTGCTCAAGCTTGAGAAAGTTTGCGCCCTGGAACATGCCAGTACGATTCGCTGCAGAGACCGGCTTGGAAGTAGGATTCGCTCCAGATGCCGGTTCGGAACAGGTTTGGAACATGTCGAGGAATGGCAATACTTTTAAATGTTATACCGAGATATACCCCGCTCCGTAGGTATTACAACTCGAAAGCTGCCGTTGATTTCCTCAGCCATGACCGTGGACACGCACAATCATTCTGAACAGTTGTGCAAAGACAGTCACAGCGAAAACCTTTCGAAGTGAACACCAACACCTCAACCACGTCAGCCAAAATCGTGCACCTCCTGGTTCCTAACCTTTACATTATTTTGGTAAGCCTCAATCCCTGTGAAGCTGAAAGCACTCGGTGCACCGCAACTCGATCTTTGAAAGGACTCGGGCTCTGCTTTGGAGCGCAGCCGTGCCTCTCAGCGATCCGAGGGTCGCCCGCCTGGGTAAGATCCTGGCAGTTGCAGCAGAAGAGACGGAGGGACAGGAAACACCGCAACACCGAACGCTGTGTGACTGGTAATCTCAGCGAAGCTGATAGTAGTTGTACTTAGCCGTAAGAAGGTCATCAACTACAGACCGCAAACTCCAAAGCATGACAGAAAGAAGCCCAGAAAGCTAAGTCCCGACGCAGTTGTCGATCCCTGCTTCGTATAGTACGAATCTAACTGGCGAAGCAGGGCTTCAAAAAATCATCGGATCTGCTGTCGAAGGCCCTGGGCGCGGGAGCAGCTGCTCGGAGCTTTTCGTGGAGACGCGGATGCGCCAAGTGCCTCCTGTCGACATAACCGTCCCTTCGGAAGACTGGTGGTATGGGGCAGGTATGGGGGAATGACGACATGTCCAAGACGACCTATGCCATGCCACAGAGTGATCTTTCAGCCTACGACTGTTGCCAAGCCGAGGTCCCGCGTAGCCGCAGGGCTGCGGCTGCGTGCCGCCGCAGGGGCGCGGCACTTGGCGCAGCTCCTCCGTGCTTGGAGCCAGGCCTACGCTGGATTGCGCTTTGGACGACAGTGTGTCTTGCAAATTGGGTGCTTTTTGGGCCCTTCTAGGTTTCAGGGCTCGCCGTGCTCCGCAGTCGGCACAGTCTCCGGCAGGTCTTGAGGGCGAAGCGATTCGACATGCGAAAGGCAGCACGCCAGCGGAAGGCCCAATGGGGCAGACTGATGCTGTCTCTGGGAGGGGAGGTTTGGAGAGCTCTTGAAAGCAGGGAGTTTTCTATGTGTAGGGAGCTTTTAAGGATGCAGATCTGAAGGGTTGGTTGGACAATCTGGAGGGCCGTCCGGCCGCCGAGGATGCGCTGCATTCTTTGCTCTGCTGGCAATCCGCCACTCGTTTGTTTCGCCGACTGCGCCGCCTCACATTGGAGCGCAGGCAGGGGGAAGGGCGCAAAAATTGCGGTTGTGAGACGTGGGGCAGGAAGTTGCAAGGACGGTGTGGCAGGGGGGCGGTTCATTGGGTGTAAGAAACTTGTCCGGTTCGCAGCGAAATCAAGTTGCTTTCTCATGGAAGTGGCCACGTGACGGTCTGATGTCTGCAGGTACCTCTTGCTCCAAGGAAGCTTTACCACTTGGTGGCAGCGGCGCGGGTGGCGTTTGGCCGTGAGTCAGCTGTGGCATGCGGCGGAACAGCGTGTCCTAAGGAAGGCTGGGTTCAACTGCCGATGTCGCAGCATCTGCAAAGGTAGCTCAAGCCCTAGGGCGACACTGCGAAGAAGGCATCAGTGCACAGTGGCAAAATCGGTTCTGCAATACTGTGTATCTACTTCTAATATTTCTGAGCGAATCACACACAATCGACGATTCCACATCTTGACTTTCCGGCTGATCCCAACCGTGGGTGGCACATCCGTACTGTCGTGCTTCGTGTGCTTCACGCAGGGGTGATACCACAAGACTTCCCAAGAGAAGCGACTAAGTTTAAGAGTTCACCGCTCGCCTCTCTCACTGGCAGGCGGCATGCTGCTGGCGCCAGCATTTTCTTGCAGGCGTTGTTTGCATCGCATCAGGCTAAGGTTTCCAAGCAAGGAACTGTATCGGCGCTGAGACCTCGGCCCTACTGAGAACTCCAAAGCCTGAAACCGAAAGCCGAGCTGCGCCGAAGGCGATGCCTTTGTATTCTCCAGGACAGCTTCGCCTGAGCGGCTTCCTCGCAGTTGAGAGGAAGGCGGCCGGCTGGAAGGCCTGGTGCCTTGCGGCCCGGTGCCCTGGGGGAATCCAAGGGCTCAAGTGAGCCGGTGTGGTTTCAATGCTATACGGCACAGCTCAAAGCAGAATTCGAATTTGGAGGTTGGGGTCTGATTGTGAAAATCTCCAAAGCACGCTTGAGAGCTTGAAGCCGGCATGAGACGGCAGTGTCCACGATAAGGTTCGCATCTTGCGTGGGCAGCGCCGGGCCAAACGGCTGTTCTTCTTCTGGCCGCTCAACCGAAACTGGACCCGGGGATTGATTGTACAGTTATCTCTGCATCATCTTCGTTTAGTCCCAAGAAGAAGTTTACCTCCGACTGTATCGCTGGCTACTAATACTACATTCCAAGAGCATCTCAGGCGTGCGAAGCTGCAGGCAGCCGGGGCCCAGATGTCATGGCCTTCGTTGCGTTTCCTACGCTGTCATCAGGGGAACATCAGGGGAACAGTGCAGTGTCTGTAAGTCGGGATTTTTTTCCTGGCAGAAGCTATAAGGAAGGCGCCGCAAGACATAGCGGACCAAGTTCTTAAGCCTGTAGATCCGAAGGAGCTATCGGCGAAGCTGTTCAAGTTTTCTAATTTCGCAAATATTTGGCTCGTGTCGAAGTAAAGAAAGGTGCTAACGCGATCTAGGCAAGAAGAGTCAGGGGGCATGCACAACTCAAAACATGTACACAGGTATACTAGCGATATCAAACGATTGTGTGTCGCATCCATGTGCGTGCAAACACGCACGAAACCTGCATGCACGTACACTTATTGACGCTTATGTGCATATCATATATAAGCGCACATACATGCGTTAAACATGCATCGAGAAAGCCAGCACTTGCCGACATGCTCTCCATTGCTTGCACCTGGAAGTTCTCTGGTTTGACACCACCGATGCAATTAATCCAAGGCCCGCCGGTGCAAGTTGCGACGCTGCGTCCGCGTCTGGGTCGGGTGCAGCCGTGGACGCGGCACTCTCGCCAGGCTTGTGTCTTAATGCGGTGATTGCGGTGGTGGCCAAAGGGCCTTGCTTGGATTTTGAGTTACGGGACATGGCATTGTAATGGCTTGCAGGCTTCAGCACTACACAGATTGCCCATGCGAATTTACACGGTAACATCAACAGTGATTAAAGGGTTCTTGATCATTTCTGTCGTACATTCTTCCATGCTTTGTTTCCCAAAATGGCCCGTCGAAAGCGGGTTCGGTCCAGGTCGGCCTTTCGCTCCTGGCGGGCACTCTTCTGTGGAGCCCAGTCTCGCGCTGAGACTTTCGTCGGGTACTTGAGGTCGCCACATCTCGAAGCTTAGGCTTAGGCCCAGGCCTCAGGATGAGAAACGTCGCAGGCAGCGCAGACTGGAGCTCTGCTATGAGGGATGGCGGCAGCATCACCAGGTGCGACGGTAGCCGAAGCATGTTTGGGCACTCTTCATTCGGAGCATTCTGAGGGTACTCAGAAGATCCGCCAACCTTGCCAGGCCTTCAAGCAAGCCAGCACCCTGGCACTCGTCGCCAGGTCTGGGCTGGTGAGGGTAGACATGCTTGTTCTGGGTTTTGCGATAATGCTTTGAAGCTGTGAGACATGCGCATCATGGCATCTTCCCGAATCTCCCCTGTCCCTGCCGACTTGGCAGAGGACGAGGCGCTGCCACGTGGCGTGGAAGGCATGGCGGCGGCTGCTGCGTCTGGAGCAGAGTCGAAAGTACTCCGGGCGCTGTCTAAAGGCCAGCCCGACCTCACCGAGGCCTCCGTGATGCCTGGAACGCAGCTCGAGAGCTGCGTGGGGGCTCCCGCGCGCGCCAGGCTCGTGTCTCTTCTGTAGCACGGGTGATGTGTTGTGCATTCAGACTGCAGATGACTGCAGTCCAGCACGTTGTGAGTGTGGGAAGCCCAAGTCATCATGCTTGGCTTGAGTTCTACGTTGCAGCGATGCGTGATTCAAGAGGATGGCATGGAGGCACACATTCGTGGATGTCGCAAGACTGCCAGGCTTTGGCTTCATGGCACCGTGCGTTGCGGCACCGAGCAATCTGCTGCTGGCCTGCGAAGCTTTGAGCCGTCTTGCCCGACCCGCCGGGCAAGCTCCGACCCAAGGTTGCTTGGAGAAGAAGCAGCTCGGGCATGCTTCTTTGCAACTATGGCGGTGTGCCGCCGGGAGCCTGGTGTCAGCTCTGGCCGAGGGGAGAGGGTACTCGCAGCTTGAAGGTCTTAAGCCTAAAGCGAGTTGAGTATACTTGTGTGAGTACTGTTTCGGGTACGCAGCAGGCACGTTGTAAGTGTAATGCGATGCACAGATTCGGTTCGAAGCCACAGCAAGCTGCCAGGTTTCGAAACTGAGCGGGCTAACTGCAGTTGACATCGCAAGTCGCTTTAGCCAGTCGTCCCTGATAATTCCTGTGCTGGCAGTGTTCCGGGTGAAATTGTTGTGCTGTTGTGCCGCAGAGCGGCCGAGCGACACATTCAAAGTGGAGAGCAGATCCCTGAGCCAGAGCGTAGGTTGATCCCTTTGCATTTGCTGATTTGAATAGCTGAATAGCTTCTGACACTTTATTGCACTGATCTGAAACGGCCCCCTTGTCATGCATTGTCCTTTCCCCCGAGGCCCATGTGGAACATCGAGAACGGGCAATCATGCGCGCAGCTCTGGCGTCCTGGATTGCTGCAGTCAGCAGGGTGGGAGCCTCGTGCCAAGCACTGTCATGTCTTCGTCGTGAATAGAGGCATAGAGCGCAGGACGTTTGATTTCTTGGCTGACAGTTGCGGTTCCAGGTTCGTTGAAGGCTTAAGCAGGAATACATGCCAGGTGCAAACGAGGCGGCTCGGCCTGAGTCTCCGTGCCTGGCGACACTGGGCCTGGTCAAGAAGCAAGCTGAGGCCTTGCACAGGAAGAGATGGAGACGGGAGAAGGTAACCGGTGGAAGGGCACGGAAGTCGTGAAGCGTGCCCTGCATAGCGCCGAAAGCTACAGGGCACACCATCGCGGAAGCGGCGTCCCATTGCTGATCCGAGCAGCAGGTCCCAGCTTCAGCTTTGGAATCTCTTCCGGACGAAGTCGAGGTTGGGCCAGGGGCTTCGGGAGTCGACAAGAAGCTTGGATGATTGGTTTTTGGTGAGGCCGCATGTTCGGGATACCGCAGAACTGTCATGATCTTTAGCTAAGTTGCTATGGTCGAGACTGACGGTATGTGTATCACATGTATTGCGAGTTCTGAAGCGATGAGGCAGCAGCGCCTGTCTCTTCGACTGCGTCGATGGAGCTTCCTCGCGAAGGCTCCAGCACATCTCAGAGCCTGTGCTCCTGAACTCAACTTGCCACTTCGAGGCCGGTGCGTCGGACCGCCAGCACCTCGCATGGGGCCTCGGGAACTCTTCGAGCCTAATTTTCTTGGGGAATCACAAAGTCAAGAGATCTTGACGGCAGTGTGCTGATTGCGAGCCAGTGCGTACAGTTCGTTAGCCTTCATGCATGCCTAGATAGCTGCTGTACCAGCCGATCCTCTCCGCCAAAACAGGCACAGCTGCTGCGCGCCTGGATGCGTGAGTCTGGGCTCCCAGCGGTCTGCGGCTCCAACTCCGGGACGGGACGGAGGGGTCCTCTAGAGGCTCGCGATTTCACGGCCTTCCCAACAATGGCGGGGTCTTTCCTTCAGTGAGCCCGGGCATCGCCCCAAGCCTTCTGGTTGCCTTCCACTGGCTCGATCATTTCTGGTGAGGTGTTCACTCACAGCGGACCTGGTACGGGAGACCGCGCTGCGGCGCTTGCTTCTTGCATGGCGCTGTGTCCAGCACTTAGGTGCTGAATGTATCGTGATAAGACGGCGCAGGCAGTCTGGGAGGACAGCACATCCTTGCAGCCGTGAGCCAACATCGAGCTCTCTTGGGGTAGGAGCCCCGAAGCAGAATGGTCGACGTGATGGCACCGGCAGAGCCGCTTGCCGCCACACTGGCGGCATCGCCCATCGACATGGGACACCAGGTGGGCGAGCTTGGGAAACCCTTTGTTGGTAAATGAGATTTCCAGAAGGGGCAAAACGCACGGGCAAGATCCGATCTCGGCAGGAGATGGCCCAGTTCGTGAATGAGCTCGAAGACATTTTTCAGGCCATTCACGCTGGGATCCGCTGCTCGTCACGCAGCCGGTGCGGCCACTGCCATCACAAGTCTGAAATCGAATTGAACATCGGACTCGGCAGATGTCCTCGTGTTTATTGCTCTCTGACCGCGCCCAATTGAGGCTGACGTTGTGACTCGTGATCTGTGACCAGTTGTCGTGTTGCCTTACCGGCCTACCGGTGGATTCAGGAGAAGACTACGCCGTGGCGTTGTCCGCCATCACCTGCAACCTCTGTGTCAGCTTGGGCTACGAGGACGAGGATGAACTCGAAGAGGTTGGGTCGCCGTGTAAGATCTGCAGTGTAGCAGCAACTCCAGCTGCCTTCTTTGAAGCTTCAGCTCGAACTCAAATCCAGCCTCCAGCCTTGATCATGTGAATCTGGTGTCCTCGGCATAATTGGAGAGTGCGAGTGAGACCGGTGACTGTGGGAGGCGTTGGGTGGCCCCCTCGTGCAATTTCTGGAGGCATTGCTTCTCGACCAGCTTGATCTGAGAACTGAAAGCTGGACGCGTTGGCAAGTGTCAAAGAGATGAAAAACGGATAAGGATAATATGAAAAGGACAACTTGACAAACTGCAAAGTGCCTTGCATGCGCACAGCTAGGCAAATGTGCAGATGCGCCTGGTGAGACATCTCCGATAGCTTTTTGTGTCCTTCTCTCCAACTCCGATTAGCCATTCTTCATATTGATTCATATTGCAACAGTCGAGGCCCCATTTCGAGGTGCAGCGGCCTGACAAGGATGCCGAGGACATTGGGGTCGACATGGAACTCTATTGCTGATTTTGCAAGCTGAATGCCGCACTGGAGCACTAGCAGGGGAGTAGTAGTAGTAGTAGTAGTAGTAGTAGTAGTAGTAGTAGTAGCAATAGTAGTAGTAGTAGTAGTAGTAGTAGTAGTAGTAGTCGTAGTCGTGGTGGTGGTGGTGGTGGTGGTGGTGGTAGTAATAGTAGTAGTAGTAGTAGTAGTAGTAGTAGTAGCAGTAGTAACAATAATGGCAGTAGTAGTAGTAGTAGTAGTAGTAGTAGTAGTAGTAGTAGCGTAGTAGTCTTAGTAGTCTTGGTAGTTTTAGTAGTGTTAGTAGTGTTAGTAGTCTTAGTCGTCTTCGTCGTCGTCGTCGTCGTCGTCGTCGTAGTAGTAGTAGTAGTAGTAGTAGTGGGAGTGGTAGTGGTAGTGGTAGTGGTAGTAGTCGTAGTAGTAGTATCAGTAGTCGTCGTCGCCGTCGTCGTCGTAGGAGTAGGAGTTGGAGTAGTCGTGGTGGTCGGTCGTCGTCGTTGCTGCAGTAGCATTTATAGTGCGAGGACGAGGAGACGAGGATTGGGAGTTTTGCCGCTGCTACGACGATGCCGACGACTACTATTACTACCACAGCCCACAACTCGTCGTGATACAGTTGCATCGTAACAGTCGTAACACGACCATCAATATCCAGAATTCTTTGCAGGATTCAGAGATCCGTGTCCTTATGAGACCGGTGCCAAAGGAGGATGATCTCCGGAGACTTGGCAGGTTTGGTAAGGCCACAGTAGCTAGGATTGTAACAGTTTTGTTTTGCTCCGGTTGCATTCCGGTATCTACAGGGGCCAGGGCTGCTACCGGTGTCGGTCCTTGCACTAGCGTGAGACGAGGGTTAAAGGATGAAGGCTGTCATGACATTTCAAAGCAGCGATTTGCCGTGTGCCTGTGTTCTGTGTTCAAGCCGCCTGCATCGAGGCCAGGCATGGGCCAGTCCCTCACCTTCCCCGTCTCGGAGCGCCTCTTGGGGGCGGTTCCTGGTTCTGGAAGCAGAAGCTGTTGCAAAGGTTCCGTATCCTCTTCGGAAAATGCCTCATGCCTTCCTTTGCCTGGAGATGACTGAAAACACAGACCTGTGGCAATCACAAGCCAAGACAAGCGCCCGGCTTTGAAGTGTCCCAGCAGGTCTTGCCTCGTCCTGCAGGGTCCTTTCATCAACCTATTGAGCCTCCCTTCATGCCCCCAGTTGGGACAAAAACAGCTCCACCTCCTCCTCCTTTCCAGTGCCCCCAGACCCATGCCCGCGAGAGGAGCGCGAAGACCTCTGGCGGGTCGTGCTGCTCGGGCCACGGGCGCAGGCAAGACGGGATCCATTGCAAAATCAGAAACCGGGCCTTGAATCAGAAACTGCTCATCAGTAACCAGCGCGCAACCGGCGCACCAGAAACCAGCTGCAGGGCTCAACAGAGCATCCATGACCCAACCATGATACCATGGTCTGATGCATTCAGCATGAAGCTTCGTGCTCGAACACACAACGGCACCTTGGAAATTGCACGGTTCGATAATGTGAGAGAGTAAGGCCGAACTGCAATCGACTGTAACTTTACGTTTACTTAAGCTTGTACAATCAAATCAATCGTTGAGAGTTTGACCCAATCCGGCCTTTGGGTCCACAATGTTCCTGGCAACCGTTCCCGAATCACGACTTCCGAAGGCTGCGTCTGGTTTCTAATTCAGCCGTTTTGGTTTCCGATTCAGTCGCTCTGGTTTCCGAATCAGTCGGTCTGGCTTCTGATTTCCGATTCAGCCGTTTTAGTTTCCGAATTATAGCTGGTTTCTGTCTCATGGTTGGTTTCTGATTCAGCCGTTCTGGCTACTGATTCAGTCGTTCTGGTTACCGATTTTTCCGTTGACCGGCAAGACGGGGCTGTATCGCAGATCAAATCGCCCCTTAGCAATTTTCGGACTTCTGTTAGGAACAGCATGACGTAGCACCAATGCTTGCAGTAGTGGCATCGTCTACGAGCGTCAACGGTGAGGGTAAGGATCGTCGTGATGGAAAGACTGCTCAGGATAGGACGGAAGGCAGTGCCAACACTACTGTACAGACCCTGGTATTTGTATTGCTACCAGTGGTCAGGATGAATGGTCCTTGAATCTAGGAGCAGCCGGAGTCATGCAGCAGTAAAGCGAGCTCATGAGGCATGGCAAGCAGCACTATACTGTACCACGTTAGGCGCCTACGAACCGTGATAGCAACATCCGGGTCAATACGGACAAGCGGGTTTGTAGCAATCACAATTCCGGCCACAAGTTCAAATCGGGCCGGAGCAATATCTTAATCCATATTGTCTGGAATGCAGTAGCGCACATAATGGGTCAGGAAGACGGAAAATCAACAGGAGCAGGAAAAGTAAGACTGGCACTACAGGCACGACTGTAATCCCTCAGTAGTAAAGCCGGAGACGAATGAGAACAAAGGACTTGAGGTCGGTCCTTCGTTTTTTTTTAAACGGTATGCTGCGTCCCGGCTTAAGTTCCAGGTCCTTCGTGCCGAGTCTTTGTAAGTCTGCGCTGTGGTTGTGTTGACTAACCCCAATCTGTGACGCAGGTGGAGATCCCGGAGATCCAGTTTCTGATCCAGCCAAAGAGCCGGCGAAATGTCGACACAATTTACAACTTGAGCCATGGGTGCAATGCATGTGGAGCACACAATAACGAGACGTCAATAGCGTGTTGGATGCTCGTACTGGCTTCTGCAAGCTAGTCAGCTGTGAAGTGGCCACCCCAAAGGCAAAACCACAGCAAAGGATAGCCGCGGCCGTCTTCAACCTGGGCGATCATGCTTGCTGGCTGATCTTCAGAACAAGTTCGGGATCAACGCTTAACAGCTTCATGCCCTGAGCCCACGACTCGCCTCCCTACCTCTCAGGCTCTAAGGAGTATGGGTTGCAAACCGACAGTCCTACTCCCAGCAGTGGCACTCGTGCAAGCGGGAAGACTCAGAGGTCCAGAAGAATCGCCGCATGGGTGGCGCCATCAGCGAGGAAGAGTTGGCCCGGATCTGCGAGAAGATCGACCAGCTCAACACCCTGTCGCTTGTCTGGGCTATGGGGCTTGGGACCGCAGATATGATTGCATTTGACAGCTGCTTGCCTTAAACGCCTTTCCAGCAACAGACGAGGATAACGAAACGCAGTTGCTAACACAGACGTGGTGATTTTTCAGTACATGCATATTGGTGGCAGAAAAGGCTGGATGTGGAGCAGCCTTTCACCTTCCGTGTGCAAGACAAACAAGGCCTTGGACCGCTCGCGAATTCAGAATCGTAGACATTGCGCTCGAAGCCCGTGGTGCTTGAGAAAGCCACATAGATCCGAGCTATGTAAAGCTTCTAACCAGAAACCAGGAGTTTTGAGGCCCTGTACTTCAAGCTTCACGTTTCCGCTGATCCGGATTCTAAGCAACGAAGCCCGAAGGCTTGTCGGAGTTCAAGCCTGCTCACGGCGTGGTGGTCTTGCCAGTGGCAGACGATGCCCCACCGCTGGGTGAAGACTACGACTAGGGC
Organism: Symbiodinium sp. CCMP2456; assembly: GCA_905221635.1. Taxonomy (NCBI): domain Eukaryota; class Dinophyceae; order Suessiales; family Symbiodiniaceae; genus Symbiodinium; species Symbiodinium sp. CCMP2456. Next base: position 82,415 of record CAJNDV010028002.1, on the reverse strand, counting down.
CTGCTATGGCTGCAGGAAAACTGTACAAAGAAACGAGGACTCACATGACTCGCTTGACTAGCAAGCAATGAAACCGTCACATGACCAGACTCGCGGATACGGCTAGGCCCATGCAGGGTGAGGATGAGTCTGAGCAAATGTACTTAGAAGCTGCCGGAGCTTGGGACACTGCTTGGAATGTTCTTGTGAAGCTACAGCTCGATTCCCAAACTCAGGCGTTTAGCGATAAGCCGCTGCCGGATCTCCACATGGCAAAGCCATGGAGATGCCCAGCGCGTCCCACCGTCGAATCGCAGGAGCTCGAAGCTGCCTGGAAAAGAGCAGACAGGTTCAGACCAAGGGCGTTCTTTCGGCAGACTCTTGGCAACGAACTGCAGCGACGTGCCGTGCCGCCCAGTAGCGAGGTGCCCTGGCGCTCGCGAGCCGCTGGGCGTCTCCTGGCCGCGGCCCTGGCCGGATGGCGCAGCGCCGCTCTGCTCGGCCGTGCCCGGGGCCCCGGCCCCTGCGGAGATTCGTCCGCTCCGCCTCCGTCAGGTCTTGGAGGCTTGGAGGCTTGAAGGAGGAAGTCAAAAGCATGTAAGCAGCTCGGATACGAGATCGCGAAGCTTCAATCTGACGTCACGACGTCTTGGGTTTCTCCTTCCGAAACGATGATCCTAAGTTTTTGATTGCGTGTTAGTTGGCCAGTTGTGTCGCAGCGAGTCGCAACTTGTCATGTCACGATATGTGTGTGGCATGCGCAGACCCCCCTTAACACAAGATCTGTGCACTTCCCCGTGGCGCTGGCTCCAAGAATCAACTTATAAAACATATACAGTCCTGCCGATCCTGGGCGCATTCCTGCACCTGGCACATAGCGCAGCAAGAGCCTGCCATGTTCCAGGACAGTGCTTGGCCGTTTGATGGATTGAGGGTTTTGGGCCGTTTTGGGCCTGGGAACGTGGAGTTTAACACGGAAATCTTCGCGGGGAGAAAGTGAAACACAGCGATTATCAGGTCGAACTCTCTTCTGCAACGATCAGCAGGAGACCCCAATCCAAAATCTGTGAGCAGTACAGAACAAATTGGCACTGAAGCCAACAGGCCAGCTTCGATCACAACATACTTGATCTTTGCAGAGAATGTTGAAAACGGCCACCACGGCCACCAGTCAGGAAGCTTTGGAGCAGCTGATTCTGCAGCTCCCCGGCCAGATTTCCGTGTTGTTCGTGGAGGTGGGTGTTCCGATGCCGAGCAGCACCAAACGCAGCAAGACTGCCCGTGTCCGGTGGTCCTGAGATGTCCGTTGCGGCCGACATGACATGCAAAACTAGGGACTCGGGACCTCATCGCAAGTACCCCGCAACTCAGGTGCCTGAACCCTTATTTGGAGGGCATCAACCTGGGGTCCCTGCACAGAGGCCTTGACGCTCAGGGCTTCGGGCTCCACTGTAGCTGTGGATGTATCGGGTTGTGGCAGACGGTGCAGAGGGGCGCATGATGCACATCTACCGCTTTGAGGTGTTGAGGATGGAAGTCCATCGCTCCAGGTATCTACAACGGCTGCATCGAGCTCCAAGAGCTGAAGGTGAAGCCCGAGGTGCCACGCGGGCAGTCGTCAGCAAAACGTGCATGTGCAGACTTACTCGCTTGCAGCTTGCGCGATGGTATCCATGGTTTAATGAGATGCCTGAAAGCTTTCAGCAATGAAGGTAACTCGGAGTCTTGGGAAGAGACGAGGTTCAGTGTCCATGGGTTTAAGGTTTGAGTGTCCGGTGGGTCGGACAGACAACATCCACATGACGGCATTTCCGTCTGAAAGAAGAACTTGTCTCACAGCGGCGCCTGTTGTCAACTTTGTGGCCAAGAGCTCGAAGCTCTGGGCCGAAGGAATTGAATTCTGTCATGGTCCTGACCCATCGTACGTCCGCATTAGAACATCTCAAGCCTGTGGAGAGGTTCTCGCACTGCTTGGTGTGCCTGGATTCAGCGTACAGCGCGGCTACCTCCAGCTGATCAGGCCTTTCAGTCCTTGCGGGGGCCCAGGAGCAGTCGTCTCACCACTTGGTGCTATGGAAGGCTGCAGATTCCTTGGTCCAGTTTGGCCTCCGGAAAGATTGCGCTGGAGGCACCAAGCCGGAAAGACAGTTTGAGCACACTTTTTGTTGGACCGTTCTGAGCCTGGAGATCAGAAATCAGGACTTCACAGAAGGACTTCAGGGTGCCATTCGCGCATCAGCCGTCAGTTTAGGTGTTTCGATTTTGCTTTTTGGCAGCGAGAGCCCGAATCGTTGTGCACCCTGATAAGATGAGCATGCAAATCCAGAGCGTGCAAGCTTGGAAACGTTTCCATGGGCAGGTCCGAGGCGTCCACGTCGAGGCGGCAACCCAGAATTATTTTGCCGGATGTAGGATCCGGAAGTCGTGCCAGGTCTCAGGTTCTCTTCTGGATGTCCACTGCAGCCTCTGCACCATGCAACTCGTAAGGTGGACCAGATCGCCGATGGGCGCACCAAGGAGGAGCTTATCAAGCAGATGCGCGAGGTTGGGAGTCGAAAATTCGGATTCTACGTTCTAAATGGCACTCGGGTTCCAAGCGCAAGCGTAGGACAACACAAGGAGAAGACTGCAGCCGCTTGAAACTGAGTCTTGGTGTGAGAGCTTCCGCAAAGATGTGCCAGGTGAAACAGCAGGCCATCCAGCTCCGAATGGACCAGGCAGGAGCTGCAGACAGTTCTGCGTTTCATGGGCGGGTTGTACGTGCTTGGACGGACCTCGGCCAGTCGGAATTGCGGACCGGAAACACAAACTACCCACCTTGCGCCGTTACCCGTTAGAAGGCCCCGAGCCCGTTCCTGGGAAGCCAGCAGGTCAAGAATCTGCTGGAGCAGCGGCGAAAAGTGCCTCGGCTGTTGGACGTAGTGACGTAGTGGAAGATGTCTCAGAATCTGCGGTCCATAAGTTTGCTGGAAGCTGAGTCAGAAACTGCATCGACTGATGTAATCCCCGCATGGCGCTGCAAAGTTGCACTCTTTGTAATGCATTCTAGCAGCTTCTAGCAGATGCCGGCAGCAGCAGTTCCAGCCCGTTTTCCGTTGAATCCCCTTCCCTCTACCTCCCTCTGTCGCTCGGGCGTCGCTCGTGCAGACCCGAGGCCGCAGCGGACCTCGCCTCTGCGGACGAGGGCTTCGCAATGAAGTTTGCGCGGAGGCGGAGCTGTGCAGGAGAAGCAAGTGGAAGCGAGCATGCTCTTCAACCCGGGAGGTTCATCAACAACCTCACCGTGTCAATCGAAGATGAAGCTTGGCAGATCTTGGTAGCATCGGAGAAGAGTTGATGTCGCACAAAGGAGCTGAGGACCCTGGGGCTGAAAGTGGCAGAAGGGTTCGACTGGTTGGGTCTGATTTGTGACAAGACGAGCTTGGCCTCGAAGCGTCAGGTCTCCTTCAGCTTCAGCAGCAAGGCCCTGGGCATCGGAGCCAAGCTGGAGAGCGGGGGGGCCGGGGGTTGTGTCCATCAGGCTCCTGCAAAGTCAAGGGCTATGGCCTCAAAATCTAGATCCGTTACGGGGACGCGAGAAAAGCTGCTTGATAGTTCTTGTATCATTCCTGGTCTGTGCCCATCGGACTGAAAACCAGCATCCCCCCCTTCGCCTATGCAGCCTATGCTGTTTCCAGGAGCTGCCCCGCCTGGCAGTGCTCTCCACAGACGAATCCTTCAAGGCTCCGGGAGAAGGTTTGGGAGACTTTGGGGCAGTGGCAGTTGAGGTTCATGTGTCGCGCAGCAATGCTGGCCTCCTGAAGCTCCGCTCTGGGCAGGAGCCGGTCAAGGGCGAGACCGTCACCATCGCTCTTTGGCTCCAACCTCCCTCCACAACAGAACAAGAAAGAAAGGGTTTCCTCCAAAATCTGCGGTTCACCCAACCCGGATTCGCCGTCTTCTGATGCACATTGAGACATGCATCTGTACCCATGTTGCATTCTGGGCTCATTGCAGGCAGCATAGGCTGGCAGCGGCGGACCGTGACATTCCTGTCTGGCAGATCTAGTTGTTCGTGCAAAGTTTGCTCTTGCGCTTCAGGCAGACGACTCCATGTACAAAGTTGTGAGGCAGGGACTCACAACGCAATGGATGAGTCAGAGTCGCAGAAACTCGTAACACCTTACTTGTTTTTGGAGCATGACGACTGCATCACACCGCTCAGCTCTCAGCATACATGCAGCATCAACATTTGGGAGGCAAGTGATGGCGGTGTGCGGACATGAATAGCAGGGGGATGCAGATGCAAGGGTAGTGGGCAAGGTTTGCGATCTGTGCTGATTTCCTCAACTTTTTGCAGGATCGAAGGCTTCGCTGCACAACTCTACCAGCCTGGGAATCCCACAGCAGCGACGTACGTGCTGCCGGGGCCTCAGAGCTCAGCTCTGAGAAGTGACAAATGCAGTTCTGTGAGACCGCCTTCCGGCGTCAAGATGTAGTGATAAGATGGCTCCGCATCCACAGGAGCCCGACGGGCGCGAGCCTGAATTTGGCTCACCTTCCGCGGGAGCAGCGCATTTTCCTCGAGCTGGACTTGGGGTTGTCGAAGCCCAGTGAGGCCGGCCCTTCATGCGAAAGCAGCTGGCAGTACATACGATTGACGCGTGCCGGCGGAATCTTAAACATCATGCACAAGCCAGTCCCTGTGCCGGGTTAGCGGGCAACGCCATCATGGCTGATAGGAGGCTGCATGAGTTGAAATCGGAAGCGCCCTCGTAAAGCACGCAAGTCCCTTCTCCTCGGCGAAAGGTGCAGCTGCTTCGCTCGCAGGCTCTCTGATGAAGTTGTCTTGGTATCGGGCTGCCAACCTGTGCATTGCCGTACGAAATACTGGACGCGGATGACTGGCGTGCATGTGTACAGCGGGTGCCTAGCCATCAGCCCTCGTGCGATCCAATGCTTGCAGAGTTTCGGCGCCCCCGGCCTCGGCCTCGGAGTCTCGGAGGTGAAGCAGCTGATGCAGGCAGGAGAGGCACTGGCTGCGGAGGCGCGGGAACCGAACTGGGCTGAGCCGATGTGCGATCGGCTACCCGCTCGGTGCTTCCACCGGCCTTGCCCTTCCCTAAACCCACAGGGCAAAGAGTCATAAGCACACCATGTCGATGGTTGTGGAGTTGGGACTAGGCGGTTTCTTCAATGACGGCTTTGACCTGAAAATGTGGGGGCTGATGACTCTTTGCGTCGGCTTGGTGTTGGTTTGCAATCAGTACGCCTACCAACCGTCTAGGCCGAGCGGCAAGCTGGCAAGCAAGCAATGAAGCAATGAAGCAATGCGCAGGGCATCATGGTTTGGAGATGTCTCGGTTTGTGTACGGCTTGTGGTTTGGTGGGTCGGTGTTGCGGCTTCATGCTCGGCTTCCGTTGAGCCTCGGCTGAGGCAACTGTAAGTTCAGCGGGTGCCTTCATGTCACAGGCGGAGTTAGCAATGATGTTGACAGTGCAGGATGCCAGGCTGAAGGCTCTGCTGATCCCAGCCGAGTTGGGCTCCCTTGCCGCAGTTCAGTTTGGGGTAGGGCCCAGGAGGCTTTCGTTTGTGCTTGTGTTGGCCTGCACTATCGACGGCGTGGAGATGCCCCAAGAAGCATAGGAAGCCAGAGACCAGATGGATGTAGTGTGCAGTCAGACTCAAGCACTGATCATGCGGTCAGCAATGACGTTAGTAGCACCAGCTTGTCGTTCCAGAATTCCAAGCGCAGTGCACTGTTCGATCAACTCTGCAAACGGCTTTGGTGGATGTGCAATCAACGATTCCGAGCTTCCCATTTCCACAGCACTGTTTGATACTGTCTGCATAGAGTTAACATGGCATGGAAGATGCTCATAGCCAGAAGCAGCTCCGCCTCAGCTCAGCTTAAGCTGGGAACCGAAGCGGCAACTCGCAGTTGCACAGAAGTAGGGTCCTGTAAAGAAGACAGCTTCATGGCTAGAGCGCCCCTAAGCATGGAAGTTGCAGGAGAAGCCGCAGTGCTCATGGAAGAGGCCGCGGGACCGGGTGCCGTGCTTTTCAGGGCTTGTATTGTTTATGGCCTGCAGAGTGCCAGATGTGCCAGTTGATTTGCAGCGTCCACTCCAAGACGGAATTCGTCGAGGGAGTCGTGCTGTGACAAGAGACCACGACACTAGAAGCACGGTGGAAGGCTTTCACATAAGGGGAGACTTTAGGCTTCGATTCAGATTTGCAAGATCTCGCGAGCAGGGAGCCTTACATGCTGCAGTCATGGTTCCCACTTATGAAAGAAGCAACCAAATGCGCGTGATCATATGCATAATGATAGTGACTGTGCAGCACTTTCCCAGCCCCTAGGCTCTGTAGGTCTGCCGAAGGTCGAGCTCCTCGTAGTCCCCCTTCCAGGCATTGAAAATCGAGTATGGTCAGCTTTTCGTGCGGCAGCTGCTGAACGAGCAAGGGTGCTCGCCCTGGCATTTGCGGACATGTTTGGAGCCCACACTTTTCGTCTAGCCCTGGCCGGGGTCGGAACGCATCCGTCACAGCAAAACATGGCTTCCTGCCTAGGTTGGCTTTTGCCGACGAAGCGGTGCTCAACGACGACGAGCAGAGGCCGCAGTGAGTTTGGAGATCTCTAGGGATGACGCCGAGCCTCGGGTCCAATAGCCGGCTCACGCAGATGCCATTCGCATTTCGGGCTGTTTCTGGGATTGCCCGGACTTTTGCAGGGGATCATTGTTGTGCACAGTTTGCTTGCATGTCAGGCGGCTGAAACTGCTCGAAGAGCCCAGGCAGCAATGGGTTGTGCAGGAAGTGAGCCGCTGAATTCTTTGCTCCGGCTTCCTTGAAGGAAAACTAAAGAAACAATCCTCAGCCTGGAACCGAAGCCCCCGCTGAAGCGCTGGGGGAGGTCTCATTGAATGCTCGAAACTCGAAACACATCCAAAAGCCAAAAACCATCACGTCCCAAGAAGGCGTCAGATATGTCCAGCAGCCCGCGATCGTGACAGTCATGGTCATATGAATCAGAATCACTATGCCAGCAAGCTTTTAGAAAGAGTGCGACATTAAGCCCAGGATGCTTTGCCGGTGGAGCCTTTGGCCGCCCAGCGCCTTGCGGCCTTTGAGCTCGCCGAAACCCGAAAGCAAAAGCGGCCAGGCCGGGACCCCTGGACGGGGAGTCTGCTGAGATGCCTTTGGACCCCTAGCCGTAGCCGCCGTAGCCCTTCCCGGAGGCTTCTTCAGTGCCTTCTTCGGACAGATGTGCTGCGCCGCGCCGCCCGCTGCACGCGTGGGCATGGAGGACCCCCCTGCCTGAAGACGAATTCGCCTGCTCGGGCTGCGCGCAGAAAGACACTCGCGAGGACCTCCAGGATGCCACGGAGTTTGAGGCCGTGGAGGCTCCACAGAACATCCTGGCGGAGGCCGGAGGATCCTGAGGATGGGGAGGGTACTATACGGGCTTGACGTCCGAAGTGCTCAGGTGCGCTTCGGCGACCTGGGTGTGCGCCTCATGGATGACTCCAAAGACACGGAGGATGCAGAGGTGCCCTCTTTGATTAAGCAAAATTTAAAGGCAAGGCGAACACTAGAAATGAAGCAGGTGTTGCGCCTCTTCGTCCACAGCACGGAGCTGACGGCGACCGTCGCAACTGGCCTCGACTACCGCGGAAAGTCCTCTGCCAACCTCAAAATAGCAGGCCGGGGGTGGCAGTTTTCTACAGGCAGACAGGCGAGGTGGGCTCTGGCACGAGGTTTCGCAAACCAGGGTACAGACATGGAGTGGCTAACATGGCTGCTGTACACGACTCACACTGTCAGACAGGTCGTCTGGGTGGTGTGGAGGCCACGCACATGAAGCAGGATGTCATCAAGCAACTTGACATGACTTTTTCTTCCGTCGGTGTTTCAACAATGATCTGTTGCTCCATATGCTGTTTCATAAGCAATTAGTGTAGACTTGGGACAGAGACGAACGCTCCGAACTCGAGGATCCTGGATGCTGGAGAGAGAGCGGGCGCGGCCAAGTTTGCCTTGGAGACACCGGGCAGAGCAAAGCTCGAGGCCTCGAGGTCAACAGGTGTGTAGCCGAAAGCGGAGGGTTCTTGTCCTTGGGTTTTGCATGTGTTCAAAGGCAGAACTGCGAGTTCTGTCAGGGAGAGTATGATGAAAGCTTCCTGTCGCGATTCGAGAATCTCCCGGCCAGCTGAGGAACAAGCTTGAGGAGACCTGCAACGTGCTGCCACTCGGCCAGCTGTTTTTCGTGGGAGGCTGCACTTCGGGGTCCCAAGAGCCGTGTTCGGCAACAGTTAGAGCCGTTACAGCTGGCAGAACTGAGGGCCGATACGAAGGACTCAAGGAGAAAGGGAAGGGAACTAAGCTCTGAAGCTGAGGTCAGTGATGTTTCACACGGCGCCAATCGAAGTCTTCTTCATCCCCAGCTGCCTGGCATGCACCGGATCACACCGGCCCTGAGCATCAGGTCAAGGCTTTTAGACTGGATCATCCTGCATGTTTGTTTGCCTCTTTTCAGCATGGAGTTCCGGGATCTTCCGAGCACGAGACGGCACCTGCTGGGGGAATGCTGAACCATGCCAGAAACACTAGTGGAATCCTACTAGTGGAAGGCAGATTAGCAGCTTAGGTATGGTGCCGAAGCTCCTGGACTTCGTTGCGCCGCCCTCGCCATCTGCAGCGCCGGAACCGACACCCAAGGCGGCCAAGACGCCGTGACGTGGCAAAGATTCCTTCGTAACAGCGCTCGAGTCCTGGTGCTGGCAGATTCCAGTCCTTGGATTCTGACCGCCGTCTTTGGGCAATGGTACCCGTAGGTCAGGAATCATCCCCCGGAGCCAAGGAAGACACCGAAGTCGGACATCGCCTCCCCAAAGAGCATCATGAGCCGGACGGCAGCCGGGCGAGGCTTAAGGCTCAGGCTCAGGCTTTGGACGGACTTGGCTTTCAGGATGCAGTGGCCGTCAGTAGCCGGTGGATGCCAAGATTGGTGTAGAAGTGATTCTGCTTAAGGTGCCAAGTTGCGAAACACACTGTGTGGGACAGGGGACTTGCGCGGATGGTTCTGTTGCGTTGCCACCATCTCGAGTCGGCTACATCACCAAAGTCTCTGCTCGAGTTTTAGCATACCGAAATGAGAAGAGTGTAGGACAGTGTGGGAGTTGAATGGGCTTGACGATCTGCCAAGCCAGGCAGATGCACAGGGAGCGGTGCAGCAATTGTTGGGCAAGGAAGGGGACGTCGGCCAGTCGCTTGGAAAGAGACCTGTTCAGGGTTCTCCGCTGTGGAACCCCTGATCATGATATGATAATAAGATCATGTGACTGCAGGACCAGAGTGCCTCTACCTGGGGCTGCTTCATTGTTTTGAAGGAACTGTCGCTTGCCATTGCCCACAAAGTCAACCTGCTGCAGCCCAGGTACGCTGATGCCGCCTATGACCGCGTGCCCGATCAGGCACACTGGGCACCCTTTTTTGTTACTAGACATGCACGTAACCCGGCAGATTCCTCTTGAGTAGGTGATCGTTGCCTCCCGCTCGGTTGAAAGTTGTAGCGTTTGAGATTGAGAGAGACGGAGGCATGCTGCATGCTTTGCCTTTAGAATTCCCGCAGGTGCATTTTGATGTCCACCTGGCCTCCCCAACGATCCACCTGCCAGTACGAGACATCGGCAAGGTCGGGCCCACGAAGCCATGGGTAACGACTCAGGACGGGCTTCGACTAGGGTTCCGAGATTGAACGGGAAAACACCTCTGCACGAACTTGTTCAGACAAAGTAGACAAACTAGCGTTCAATTTCCCGACGCTGTGCAGATCCGCTTGAAGGTCAACCTCGCGCGCGCTGCCCCGCCCCCCTGAGATGTAACCTGGGCGTGTATTCCCTCGCTAAGGCGTACAGGAACAC
>CAJNDV010028002.1:9865-72425 GCA_905221635.1 Symbiodinium sp. CCMP2456 | reverse complement strand
GACATCAAGAAATACAAGAAATCACAACACGAGAAATCCAAACACCATCAAGAGCGTTTACAAAGAAACATGACAAGTGAAAATCTCGCAGAACCAAAGGGAATGGCAAGACTTTATGCCATAATGAATGGATAAACACTAATAGCATGTTGCTAATTAGTTTTAGTAAAATCCTATGTTGTAGTCAATCCAGCGTTCAGGGTTATAATCTTTTGGGGATTTTCTATGTGGGTCTTACCCCACACCTCATATTAGGATATTGGTTATTTTATGGATTAGGTTAAGTATTGTTTAGGTGCTTTGGGTTTTGGGTTGTGTTCTGGATAATTGTATTTGTTGTTGGGTTGCTTTGTTTCGGGATTGTTGTGTTGATTGTTGGGAGGTGCTTTGTGTTTTGAGGGATTTATTGGTTGAAATCTTAGGCGGGTTGAGAAATGGGTTGAAAGTGTAGGGGGGGGTATATGGCATAAGATGTGGGGTTAGCTTATGCTTGCTTTAGGACCCAGCCTCGAAACCATCTCGGGCCCCTTTCCCCTTGAGGTGGTGGTGAACCTCGGTTCCCTGACACTGCTGACGCCAGAGGTTTGCTCCATGAAGGCCGTGAGGTGCGGCCCGCAGGGTCGGGCCTAAAGTGTGGCGATGGGGAGCCCTGCCCTGCAGATCCCTGCAGGCTGGGAGTCTCCCTGGAGGACACCATGCTGAAGGTGGCGACCAAGCGGGACCGACAACCTCCGGCTTCCGGCTTGAAGCGAAAAGGTCCTGGACAATCTTCCGCCTTATTCCAACAGCCAGCCGTACTTCGCTCTCTCGTGCAGCACACAATGCTTGGCCAGTGTAGGATCTCGATGAGGTCTGTCCCACCGCGAAGATTCAAAACTCACATCCTGCGAAACATCCAGGGAGTTGTAGGTCCCACTTTCGCCGTCGCAGGAAGAGTTCAATGTGATCTCGCCCCTACCGATCGACATCAAGCTAAACCACAACGAGGACGACGAGGTGCTGAAGGCGGGGTGTCGATACACTCTCAGGGGAAGACGGCCTGTCCGCAGGGGTCTTTGGTCCAGTGCAGAAGTCGTCCACCCTCTTGCCCAACGGAATCGAACCCGATGAGCCACTCTGCCCAGTTACCACCATTGGAAAAGGATCTGAGAGCATGCGCCTGTGTGAAGTTATTGTGCAGGACCTTCCAGACCTTAGCAGCGTAAGAGATGCACAACAGTCTTTTCACCGCACTCCCCTTGGTAGTCCCTCAATAAGCCTCAGCTAATCCCAACTCTCCTCAGTAGTTCCCTTGAGAGCATATCGATTGAACCGCAGCTCCGAAGCTTGGCAAAGCATCCGGGAGAGTCCCGAAACAGAAGCCTCCGAGAACCCTAAACTGCCTACGCTTGATCTTCCGGAAGTTCCACATTTGTCTAGGCTTGAAGTCTAGGCTGATCACGCCTGAGGCCACGACCGGACTCTCAACAGCCGCCTTAGGGTCCCTTTGGATAGAAGCCTTGAGGCCGAGGTGAAGCTCACCACTGGAGACCTCATCCTCACCGCGGCCCCGCAGGCAGTGGCCAGGCGAAGTGAAGACCGGGATAAAAGATCCTTCGGGGGATTTGATAGTCAAGGCTACCCCAACCTCAAATCAATCAGCTTGTACGCCCGTTCTCAAACTATCGTCGATGTGGATTGCCGAGGTGAGTGTGCTCGCAGCTCTGCCGGACGTGTTTGCAGAGCTGGCCCCGCCCAGCCAGGAAGCTTTTGTGTCTATCCCTCACACGGACACTTCTTATAGTCTTCTTTTTCGGATATTTCCGACTGCTTGCAGACTGTGAGCCTGCGAGAGGATGCGGAGACAGTCGAGAAGTGCTTGGAGTCGCTTGAGGAGCGCAGTCAGGGAATTCCGTAGCTCTTAAGCTCTGGAGTCCTGTTGGTATCTGCGACGACACCACTAATGATCCCAAAGTCTCAGAGCCTTCGGCTGTCAACATTCCCGAGCCGTATCCCAGCGGCATGAACCGTGGCCTCAGGAGGCCCTCGAGGACGTCGAGACGACCCAGGGCCAGGCGCCTTCGGGCAATCGGGGGCCTTCGGGGGAAGAACTCTGGGACAGCGAACCGAGCCCTGGGACCTGCTTTTTCCAGACGGGTTGTCAGAAGTGCCAGACAAAGAGCATGTAAGTAAGCCGTTGAAGTTGTTGCGGCGTGCCTCGCTCATATCCAGGCATCCTGAAATCTCGAGTCTGAACTCCGACATCGCATAGCAACAAGTCCAGGCACATCATAGAAGTGATCACGGTAGTCGCTGTCAGAGGTGATCAGAATGTCGTCCAGCTGCTGCATGCGGCGGTGTTCCCCATATGTGTGTAGAACAAGGCATTGGCTGACTGGAGACTTTGCCACAAGCTCCAATCCCCACAGTGCTAGACCGCTTGCAGGTCTAGCAGACCCTAGCAGACTCACGCACAATGAAACCGCAGCCTCTCCCACGACCGGAGCTTCGGCCTGTGCCAGGGGACCGGGGCACTCGCGAGCTCGGTTGGGCAGTCGGAGGCCTGAGGGAATTCGTCGAGCCCTTCGGATCTTTCGGCCTCCCAGTTCGAACTGTTGCCAGTGCGCTCTCATCCCGGTGAATTATCTGTCAATGCTTTGTGAGGGAAACCCAAATGTTTCGGTCGATGCCATGAAGCAGTGTAGAACGATAGGGGAAACCCAGAAATGCTGCACCAAGTTTCTGAAAGCAGCTGCAACTACTCGTAGCAGCAAGTTTCTGAGGGAGGATATGCTGCATCCCCAGCGCCAGCCAGGTCACCGTCATCTAAGCTAAAGCATGCAGTCCTTGAGACCTGCAGCAGTGTGCCGTCTGGCATTATGTCACATGTGGGTGATGTTGATGCTGCTTGCAACCTCACCCAGCACCCCTCACTCTCCCTCACCCTGGCCCTCGCTGTGACTCTCACCGAGACACTTTCACAATCACCATCACCCTCGCCGCTCACTCTCACCCTCACCCTCGTCCTCACCGTCGGTCTCACTCTCACCCTGAACACTAATCCCTGAAAAAGTTCTGCGCTGGCACGGAAGTTCCCCTGATGAGGCCATGCAGGCTGCCACGAAGCGTGCAAAAGAGCTGACGGCTGCTCGGGTCGGACTACGAGGGCTACTGTCTCCGGTCGGTTTGCCTGTTTGAGATGGGTTTCTTGCAGCCGATCCTGTTCAATATTGAGCTGTTGCCAGTCAAGGAGAAGAGATTGCAACTCGACGTCGTTGCCCAGCTCGGCAAGCTCGAAGTGTCTCTTGGCACGGCTTTGCGCCAACAGGGATTCAATCTCTCGGAATTGCAGGAATCTAAAGGGTTCGCATGAAGCGAAGCAGGCGGTTGAGAGACAAGGGCTTTAGGGACTTTCCGGTGCTCGTCCACGGCTCAGGGCCGTCCTGGACATGCTGCATCCCGTTGTGACCGTGCAGTGCCAAGTGCTTGGCCCCGGGATCCAGCTCTGCCACAACAGCCTCATGAGTCATGGCAGCGATGGCAGCGATTTCCTTAAAAGCCAAACCACTGTGACCTCCATGCTAGTGGCCTTGAGAATGCCCCGTCATTCGTATTTCGGTTGTGCCAGGACCGGCCAAGACATGTCGACGAGCGTCAAACTGGAGAACTTGGCGCTCAAGGCGTTCGCCAAGTGCCCGCGCTCCCATGCGGCCGGGCAGCAGTGTGACTAAAGTTGATTAAAGTGACCAGCAGTCTGAAAGCGCTCGGCCTCTCGGCGAAATCGGGAGCCGAGGAGTGGGAGCCCCTCCTGGAGCCCTTCCACATCGGGGCCTCCGCAGCTAGGTCGTGTTGATGGTCTTTGTCAAGGGCTAACTACTAGCTACCAAGAGGATCTAAATTCCGTCATTTGATCTCAGTTCACGCACTCGGGTTGTGTGTTTGGAGGCAATCAGCACTCAGGCACTCGGTCCTTTGCTCAGCCAGGTGAGTGGTTGGAGATCAGGTGAAGGTAGTAGAATCTGGAAAAGGCCGCCGAACGATCCGAACCTCAGGCCACGACCGGGTCGAGTATGTAAATGGTCCATTGCGATCTTGAGATGTGCCTGAGGTGAAGCTCCAATCTGTTTCCAAGACCTCATCGGCTGTGGGCACCAAAGTGCTCGATGCTGAGATGGGCAGAAATGATTCAGCACCGGTTCCTGCCACGTAAGAGAAGACGCGATAGACCATGCTCGGCGTGAGGAAACTGCGGGTTTTGTTCTGTGTGCACATCTCCATCGTGGCCGTATGTACGGGACTGCAAGTGGAGTGATGGTCAGTGGTGGCTTCAATGTTGTAGATCATGAGCATGTGCTCGAGTTTGAAACTGTCATGGCTTGCGAGGTCCATCAATGCCCACAAACCCTTGCTTCTGAACGTTGCCTCACCGTCGCTGTCGAGGACAGGGCAGAGAGGGGACGAGAACTTCCGTTATGCGCCGTTGTGCAGCTCGTGGGACTTGTGGGGTCCATCTGCGAGGCTTGCTCAGCTCGGCCCAGTCTACGTTTCCAGCATCGAGCGGAAGAGCGACTCCGCTTCCTCTCGGTACAGTTGCGGCCTCAGGTTGAGCTGACGAAGAGACTTCCTGAGAGCGGTCTCGCAATTCTCAGTGGTTGAGGGGTTTCAAGAAGACGGGGGGGAGAGAGGATTTTAAGGTGTGCCCTGGACTTCCTAAAGCCTCGTCTTAGAGGCCCGGGCTGCGTCCAAATCGTGTGCCATCGTTTCTCGAAAAGGTGTGGTCAACCTGTTCGGCCAGCCGATGGTGCTTGAGTTCCTTTGCCCGGGCCACTCGGAGGGCAAGAGAGTTCACAATTTCATGGGCTGCGCCCCCATGAAGGGTGGATCCCTGGCTGTTACAGTAGGAAGCTCGAATGGCTCGTGACCCCCGCTCCATTTCGGATCCGCAAGCTGGGATTTCGATGAAGGGAGCGACTGGGAGTAAACAAGACGCATCGAACCACCATGCCATCAGTGAAACCGGTAATAGCGTATGAGAACCGGTAATAGCGTACAAGAACCCTATATAGCGTATGACCATGCCATGCTCCGACTTTTTTTCAGTTTTCCTGTGATTTGTCCATAGGTCCAGGAAACGAGTCCATGTTAGGCTGGCCGCACACTTCCAGCACTTCTCCTGCTGCAGGAGAGTCTTTGTTCCAATCATTCTCATTTTCACCCTGCACACTCATTATTGAGCACTTGGTAGATACATGTTCAAATGCAGATGTGGATGTTCCTTGCGCGCTGGATGATAGAGCAACTGAGCGACTTGGCAGGTCAAGGGATGGAGTCCCTCATGTCCATCAGCACTCTGAACGCATCCGGGACGGAACAGAAGCAACCACGCCAGAGCACACTCCGATCAATGCAATGTGAGAAGACTTGCAAACTCCAGCCTTGAGCCGTACTCTAGATCGAATTGCGAAAGGGTCGTCAGCGAACACACCGCCTACTTCGGTCCCACCGACAGAGGCGGCCACATCCAAACGGCCGCTGCACCTACAAAACTGCCCCGATCCTGTCGAGGGGGCCATCTGGGCCGAGAGAGTTTTGAAAGGTAAAGGGATTCGCCTTTCAAAGGCCCCCGAGTCCGGCTCCGGACTTGGGATGGAATGTTGTGCTGCCATCCAGGTGGTGTTGTCCACAAAACGATTCCGGCCAGCGGTGCAAAGGCTGGGGCAATTTGGGGTTCGGTGTCTGGTCCGGTGGATGTTGTGACTCGCTTCTGCGCCTCCGCCAGAAGGTCTGCCTCGAGGATGAGATCTTCCTCCACAGGCCGTCGTAGGAGGGTACATGTTGACCCATGCTGCCCTTGCTTGGCTCTTTGGTGGCTCACAGAGCTCGGTTTTCAGAAACGCGGACACACAGCTGTCACAGCACCACCCTGAAACGCCTGTGCTTACACTCTGGTCGGCAGGGCCAGCGAAGTTGCAGTCCGCCTGCAAGAGGCAGAGGGCCTTCCAAAAGGGCTCGTGGATCTATTAGGAGAGCAGGGGAGTCAAGGGATTGGCGAGTCGTTGAACTTGACAAGAGCAGGGGGCACAGCAAGGGTTTGTACAGTAGTTGTTCTGACATTTGCCCCTGAACACATCTCTCCCGAACCCATGCCTCTACCCTGGAGCTGGATCTGAAGAGTCCGAATTCTCGAACTGAACCGTGAGACCTAGAAATCCCCACGCGTATCCCACCAAGCATTCCACATTCACAGGGTGAGAACCTGGAGAGCTCCAGGCGGGGTTGCGTGACCTGTGATGACCTGTGTTTGGAGAGCCCAGCTTGCAAGAGAGATTCAACAACAATTGTGAAAAGTGGAGGAGCGTCTGACTTTTCTGTTCTAGATTCGAGCTTCCAGATGCTCGCAGTTGCCTCGCGATACCGGGAGCTTTGATGTACAGTGTGGGCTGCACGTGTGGCATATTCACAAGGAGGATGTTGTTTTGACTGGCTTCCTTGCACCGGGGCCGGGGCAGTCCGCACATCGGCCGGTCACTTTCCCGTGACCGGGGAGGGTGCACGGTAAGCTCCTAAGCGACCTACTAGCAAGCAGGCCACTCTCCATCGAGTGTACGGAGACAGCCTCTTGGCGCAAGATTTCTAAGTAGCCATGGTATAGCGGCGTAGCATCATGTCTGTTGCCCCCGGCAGAGAAGTAATTTGGATGCGGAGTGGTGCTTCGACAAACCTTGATAGGTTCAGATGCTGTGTTGTGTGCTTAGCATGCGCGAGTCAAGTCGGCCTAAGCCGGCAGGCCCTCCCATCAAATAACCCATTGCCGAATCGGAAAAAGGGAGCCGGAGCCTAGGTGCTGGTGCCCGGGACGCTCTGTGCAGCCGAAATGATGGCTCCCGAGCCAGGACCGCTGGGGATGTTCAGGCTTCGGATAGTTTCGGGATGCAGTGATTCTGGATAGCCGAGAAGTAGCCGAGAGCATAATTGCGTGTAATCTTCGCAGGATCCCGCTTGCTTCTCTTGGCGTCGCCGCTGCGTGTGCACAACACCTGTACCTCAGACCGCAGTCTGCGAAGGGCCCTTTCCGTAAGCACGGCCATCTCGACACACACCGTGTTGTTTTGAGTAGGCAGAACCGAGGTTTGCGGTGTTGTGAGGGAGGGTTGCTCTCCTCAGCGACTCAGCAGGGCGGCGTGCAAGGAAGGAATGTCGCTGTTTCTTCAAGGCCGAGGCCAGAGGCCCTCCACAAACTGCTCACTGCCAAGGCGACGTCCCATTGCAGCTCTCCTTCCCAGGGCAGAAGGCCTGCCTGCACGGCACTCCGTCTTTGCAGAACTTCCCGACATTTCCCGACTCGAGGCCAGGCCGACTGGAGCCTTCTGCTGCCAGGCCTCCCTGTTGGGTGCCTCGGCGCAGAGAAGCGGCTTAAGAGCCCCAAAAAAGACCCGAGGGCCTGAGGCGGAGCCGGGCTTCGAGGCTTTTAGGCCCTTGTCGGGTGAGCCTTGCAGCTCGAGGCCATGCAGCTCCGACCTACCGCATGGAGAGCCATCTGCCGGAGGGGGAGCCAGAAGACCGACACGTGACTGTCATGCCCAACGCCGCTCGGCTGCAGGCACCTGGTGGCCTAGTAAGGCGTAGTACTTCAAGGTCCGCGATCTCGAAGCAAGCACCGTTTTCTCTGCACCCAAATGCCCAGCTTGTTTCACATGGAGAGGATAGGTGCAAGGCTAGCATTGGCTCTTCGCACTGGCAACCTCCTGTCTTTGAAGCCGCAGAAGTTCAGGAAATCTTTGCTGTCCCAGAGCCACTGGTGCGGCAAGAGGCCCGACACCTCGAAATCGCATCGGCTTTGCTGACTTGGTCCGCAGCTTCCCAAAGATTCTGAGCACGAGCCCTCCCGCTAGACCTGCTAGCGTAGCGGCCAGTGCAACAAGCTCGATTGTGCGATTGGGCAGGCTGGATACTGTGCTGCGACAATGCGAGGACGATTCGGCCTGGGGGATGCTTTCGAATGGAGAGCCTGGGCGGCGAAACGGATTTCAGCTCCTTCGACTTCGAAGCTCGTGTCCGACTCTGTGGCACTGAGGTACCCCCTTCGAGCTCACCTCCAAAGGAGCCTCTGCGCCCGAGGACTTTATTCTCTCCTGTGCCAAAAAAGCCGAGGCTTGGGGTTTTGGATGCTTTTGGGGTGCAGTAGATCATGAGGGTTCAATGTACTTGCACAAGCTGGTCTCTGTGGCGTAGCCTCCCAAAAGGCCGTCAAACTCCACGCCTAGAGTTCAGGACCCCGGAACATGCGGTTGGCCTAGCGCCAGGGAAGCAGACGATTGAAGTTGAACCCAGTCAAACTCAATCGGCGCAGGGATCGGTGGTGCTTCCCACGCTCCTGGCCGCGCAGCCGCAGGTCCACGACCTGAAGGCCACAGCGAGCGCAGAAGGGATAGTAGAATTGAGACCTAAACCTCTGCCTCGTCTTCAGGATGCGTGGAAATTCATTCGTCATGGGCTTGGCAGTAGACGAGTCAGGAATGACTTCAAGCTTCTGGGATGTTGACTCGGCGAGGGAGTGAAACCAAGCCTTGGCCAATATGCTTGCAGCTTGGGCTCGGGACTGATGACCACCGGACTCCCGCCAGCTCAGCGCCATGCAGGATTCGAATCCAAGAAACCCTGTCTCTCTCTAAACGGGCTTGCGCAAGGCGGCTCCGGTGCCGAAGCCGCGCCTTCGAAACCTGCGAACCGACATGCTGTCGGAGGTCCGCGACATCTATTCACAAGAGTAAGCCTGGGCATAGTCAAAAAACGCCGTAGGAGGAACAGTTGCAGCGGCACTGGCAGTAGACGTTGTGCAGACAGCGGTGGTGGCGGTAGTAGCAGCACCAACAACTCCAGCAGCAAGTCGTCATCGTCGTCGTGGCCGCAGCCGCCGCCAGCCGCAGCGTAGTCGTAGTCGGCAGTGGTAGCAGGGTGGTAGCCCTGGTGCTGACTAGTCAGTACTTGTACTGGTACGTAGTGGCAACAGTATAAGTACCCGTACTGGTACTGGTACTGGTGCTCGGACTAGTATTAGGAGCAGCAGCAGTAGCGGCAGCGCCAGCGCCAGCGGCAGGAGGAGGAGGAGGAGGAGGAGGAGAACGGGGTGGAAGAGAAGGAGGACGAGCTGGAGGAGGAGGAGGAGGAGGAGGAGGAGGAGGAATGGTGATTGTGATTGTTGTTGTTGTTGTCGTTGTTGCTGCTGTTGCTGCTGCTCCTGCGCTGCTGCTCTTGTTGTGCTGCCACCACCTGGCAGCGGCGGTGGTTGTGGTGTTGGTGATGGCCGCAGTAGTAGCAGCAACAGCGGTACAACAGCAGCAGCTGCTGGTAGCTGTTCGCTTTGTTGGTCATATTCGTCAGCAGGACTCTGACATCAACAGTAACAGCAAGAGCTGGCCAAACTTGTACGACTATTGACTCGTGCACACGACACAATGCTCCACGGGCGCAGCAAAGATAAGGACAGTAGGCGAGAGAGTTTCAGTGTGCGTATTCAAGCATAGGACCGGCTGCTCCCGAAATAGCCAGACCCGCCTTCCAATTTTTGCAACTTCGAGGAGGCCCTTAACCCGACCAAGAAGAAGAAAGCTCCGTGCTGTGGGCCGAAGCCTTAGTCTAGTAGTCTAGTTCTCATTATCATTGACTATTTTCACTCCTCGCAATGTTAGTCCTCGTGCTGCTAAACGGCATCTGAGCACCATTGACCTTCAGAGCGTCTTCTTCGTTTTCTCAACTTCTTCGTTCTTGTTCTTGCTCTTTTGCTTGTTTTTGTTATTGTGTTTGGTTTTGGTCTGTTCACCTTGTTCGACAAGAGACAATGTGCTTTGATGCGTGTCTTCACGTGAAACTTGCTGTGGCTGTCCAGCCAATGCGCCGTAACAACCCTGGACATGTCAGGGCTATACCAAGAGTCCCTACCTGGACCATACGTAAGCTCCCCTGCCCTACCCGACAGCCCGGCAGAAAGACAGCTGACTAACTCCGGGGCTCTCCCTTCAACACATATTATGATGCTAGCATCCAGACAGTTGATGACTGTTCACATTATTAGCACCAAGGGCTATGCTGCAGGCCTTCCACCCTACATCTTGCCTAATCGGATCAGAGTCTTCAACGTTGACATGTAGCTCACATTCTGGATGTCGAAAACATCCGAAAACACTCTAAGTTTGGACTTGGCACTTCCGCCACCTGTGTTTGAGAAGCTCAGGGGGGCGCCGCGGGTGTCGGAACCGGAGGCGCTCTTGGGTGATGGAGACTTTCAGAGGTGGAGTTTCGCTTTCGCAGAAGATTGAAGCACGAAGCCTTGTGAGCCGGCTCCGAAACGCTTTAATTACTGCATCCTGGGGCTCAGCGATGCTAATCATCGCCGCCAATCCTAGTTGACAGGCGGGGATCCAGAGCAACCAAGTTGTTGGCCCTCTCGGCGGTATGATTCAATGACTAGCACATTTAGGAAATCCCTGGTTGCAGGAGGCAGCAGAGCAGCTGCCAGCAGCGTGCACGTTGATTAATGATCAGGGATGATCAGGGCATAGACTAGGCACCTGTGCAAAGGTCCCTTCTGAAATGTCCAGAGTGGTTCTGTACTGAAGCAAGGGTTATGTGATTCTCGCACGATGTCAGTAGAAGTGTTGAAGACCTCGCCTTGCTTTGCAAGCCTGCCGAGCCGAAGACCTTCACAATCCTTTCTTTCATGATCATGGAGGGCTATATTAGTCTGAGGAACTCAGCAGACACAGCCTGTGTAGCAGTCAAAGGTGTAAACAATGCTTGAAGTCGAATCTGAGGAGGATGCCGTGCACATGTCCGGACGTTTCTGGCGAAGCGGCAAGCTTCGCGAGACAGGCAATGTGACGATGCCTCTCGGCCTCTTCTGGAAACCTGAGACACTGCGGGTCTGAAGCCTGTGTGGCCAAGCCAAGCCCCACCGTTCGGAGGCTCGTGCTCCGGCCCATGCTTTCGCTGCTGAACGCCCTGCCCGAAGGGGCAGTGACGCTGGCCTACCGTGCGCGATCCAAGGCTCTCCGCGCCCTGTCTGTCGGTTTCCTTTTCATCAGTTTCACAACAGTCTGCAGCGATTCACGACTGGAACACGCCATATTTGACGTATGTGTTTCCCTTGCATCTTCTCGCCAATCGCTTTTGACACGAGGTACGACAAGCCAGTAGGCGAAAGTGCTGATCGAAGAAAACACTATCCTTGTGGGGTTGAGTGCCTCTCAGTAGTTCGTGGCCTGGAACAGGCCATGATCCGCACGGGTGTCCTGAGAGACGCGACGGCCTGGCAGGAGGCTGGCCGTAAACTGTTTGTAGGTCGGCTCCTTTCAGGTGAAAAGCAGGTCACATGCGCAGTCCAGCTGGAAGTCTGAGGGCTTCATTGATGCATCTTTGATTCATGTTTAGCAATGTCCAGTACAGTCTCAGGGTCGCAAGATGTCGCAAGATGTCACAAGCATGAACCCAAAGTGGCTAGACCCCGGCTTCTCACTGGACGGACACCGGCTCCCGATCAGGTGGAGATTCCCAGCATGGTGGCCTGCTCCGCAAATTCTCCAACAGGTTTGAAATTGCGGCTTTTGGCATTCCGCTTTGGCTTTCCTCCTGGTTCAGGGCGCTCGGGGTGCCAAGAGGATGAGTTGGTCTTGCGATGTCTTGCGTCTGGCCGCGTTGTTCAGGTTACGGTTGGGACCGCCTGTCGCATTTCGGGTTTGGGGTCACTGCACAAATTTGCCACGAAGCCTTGGCAGCCAAGGCTTGCGTCAATGTCTACGACCTGAGCCTGGATGCCCTGACAGCCGGCGCGGAGGTCAAGGCTCGCTTGGGCCAGGAGCTAAGACAACACGCGGAGCGAGACTGTCGGTAGTCGCCATCCTTCCTGCCCTCCCCCTCCCCCTCCCGCTCCCGCTCCCGCTCCCGCTCCCGTTCGCCTTTGGGCCATGGCTGCTCTTCTTGCTGCGCGGAGAATTTGCCCGTAACGAATGTGCCGCAGGTACTTGAGATGTCTCCAAGAAATTGCCCCAATCTGTGCCCAAAGCCCCCAGTGTCTTGAGCATCCTCGAGCCTCCTCATGCCTCATCCTAAGCCTCTCACGCTTCAGAGTCGCCGCACCCAGGCGATGCAAGCGTCGCTTGGTCTGCGGCCAGCGTGTTGCGTCCAGCAGCTCTTCGCAACTCGGATGACCTGTTGACCTGCGTCGGTTTTGGTAGTGTTCGCGCGGCGCAGCTCGGCAGGTATGTGAAGCCGAAGCCCTGCGAAGCTCTGGGTGGGTGATCATATATTGGAGTTGCATACCATTTCCTGTGACTGACTGGAAGGGCACAAAAGGCCGCTATGCCACAAGTATTCGGCAACCACATCTTGCCGGCACTACCAGTGGCAAGAGACTGATTTGCATGCCCGGAGAGCCAAGGCTACGAAGCAGAGATGCTGGAGATGGACGTCCGCCAGACTGCTGCAGGCGCATTGCTTGAGAATGGCTCGGTGGACCTCCTACCAGTATTCTCCGCCCATCCTCCGAAACCACTTTTCAAAGAGAGAGTCCTTGTTGCGCCGTGCGTCACTGTCCTTCGGGAGGCGCCGCCTGTGGCCTCGTCGCTCAGCCGCTCGGGGATGGTCGGCTCAGGCGCGCTTTTCATAGGACATCCCGAGGCATCCCGAGCCCCGAAGCCCAAAGCTTTCAGATCTTTCAGCCAACCCCGCGAGGATCTCTTGCCCTCGCATCTTCACGCACCGGCTGGACCGAGGGGACAGCTTCCAGGTTTCAGCTAGCAGGTTGTGGAGACATGCTGGCTGTCGCTTCTGCACTCTGCTCACAGCAGGATTTGGGGCCCGAGGATGTTGAAGTGCTGCCTCTCGGGTCAGCATGTGACACGCTTGCCGTAGATCCCTAGGCTTGTTTCTCGCAGGTTGGGCTAGAGCATTGGTTAGCTATGGAAATCCACTGTGAGTGCCCTTCTCCTGCCAAGGCACCGTGGCGAGCGGCTCCCCTCCATGGCTGGGTTGACGATGCTCCCTCACAACTGTGAGACGAAGAAGTGCGAGGCCATCTCAGCATGTGCAGAACACGAGTGTTTCGTTTGCAATCGATCGGAAGAGCGAAAAAATAAAAAGAACCATTGGCTGGCTCCCGAAGCCCAAAATCCCGATTCGCAGACTGGGGGAATTCTGTTTCGATCTGCCATTCGGCGTTTGGCGCCCCCGAGGTGGTGGTCAAACGCCCAGGGGCTGCTGCGGTCAAGAACAGCCTCGTCATGCCGGTTTTTTGGCTTATGTGAGCAGCAAAGTGGGAGCACATCCAGGAGAGCAGCCAGTGTAATGTTTCCCCATAAACACGATTCTGCGCGCGCAGATGCAATTGATGCATGGAACGCTGCTGAAGCCCACGTGCCTAAAGAATAGCATGTGTGTCTATGTGTGTCTCTGTTTGTAGGTGTGTCGTATAGTTGTAATTGCGCCTCGCGAAGTTCCGAAGTCCACAGACGAGACTTCCCTGAAAGATCCATCCTGTACGACAGACGTGCGGCTTGAATGCAGTCCGCACCTATGCCTGCACGTTTGGTCGTCTTCTTTCTAGCCTTGCTTTCTCTTAGTCTTGCTCTTCTGATATGTCGGTCGCCGGGGCGACAATTTCGTTTATACTTGCAGCTTCCCTGGCATTGCAACCGATGGAAATCCATGTCTTCAGTTCCATAAAGGAGCCTCATACTCCTGGCCCAAATCGAGTCTTCTGTGGTCATTATGAAGTGTCCCAAGCTCACCGCCACAATGACGCCGTATGACACAAGCAGGAGCTGTGAGTACCACCACGAACACCACGGACCACCGCACCACAAAGCACCCCGCGCCACCACCCCCACCCGCACCCACCACCGGAAAGCAAACATTCATACCGACATACATACGTATCCAGTCGCAGCTCCACCTTCTAAATATAGATTTGAAGCACGTTTGGAGGCACGGAACACTGCAACTGTGTAAACCAGAGTGTGAGAACAGCGTGTGCACGCACAAAAATGTTGTTCTGAGAAGGTGCCTTGTTCAAGTCTTGTCCTGGGCCCCTCAGAGTCGCTGAGTGTCGCTGACTCAGACTCAGGCCAGTTTCGACACCGTCGATTGGAAAACGCCGGCCGGCACGGAGTATTACTGCGTGCAGTCCGAGGAGCTCCGGCTTTCGACTTCGAAAAGTATTGCTTGGTGCGGCCCAGGGAACAAGAGCCGCACATATGGTGGGAACGGACTTAGATTCATTTTAGCTCTGGGCCAAAGGCTCGACCAAGACCCCAGCCATGCAGGATCTGGCGCCCTCAGGCCTCCTGGGTGCTAGCTGCAAGGCCACAACATGGGTGGTGGGGAGACTTCGGCACGGATTCTCCGAGATTTCCAACAGGTTCGAGGTCGAGCCTCAAGGGGTTAGTTATCTTGTGGCTAGCAGCTTGATTATGCTAAGGCTTCTAAGGTTCTCGGAGAGTGCCTGCACGCTGATGGTGGATGAGGAATTCCCCTGTGTGTCGTATCCAAGCTTAGATTCCTCGCCTGCCCGAACATGTCGAGACAGCCCCGAGTCCCTAACCCTGAAGCCAGTAGTGTTGCTCTCGACTACAGCAACGGCAACGAGTGCGGCCGAAGGTCTCAGTCCTGCGACCACGCCTTGTGGTGACCAACGACTCCGGCCCCACGACTGTCCTGATATTGAGTGCTCTTAGGTTGGACTAAGAGATGCAGGTTGTGGGGAAACATGATGGGTGGCTCCCGGCCTGGAGCCAGTTGGGATCCCACTTATGCAGCCTTTCCGAGATCGCGACGTGGAGCTGCTATCGCCAAATGGTGAAGTCTTGACTCTTGCGGCCAAGGACCCAGTACGAACATGGCATGCTGCAGACAGATAGATAGGTAAACCGCAAAGCTTTCCCTTTGATGCAGCAAGACCACAATTCGCCGGAACTGTAGCCTGATTTGATCAGAAGCAGAGCTTTTTCAAGGGTGTTTAGTTGTTTAGAACCGACGCGAACATGTGCACGGATGCCTGCCCCCACCTTGCTGCCTGCATGCAGACATGTCTATCTGTTGCCTGCCTGCCAGCCTGCCCCACTGCCTACCTGTCTGTCCTGTCCGTCTGCATGCATGTAAACTAAGTTTCACGCTAACATGCATTTTTTGATATTCAGATACATATACATCATACGCATGCTTGGATCTGTGCTCCCTCAATCACAACACATGCATGCCAGCTATGTAGAGTAATGTGCAGCGCTGTACTGTACCTTAGTCCAGGGTAGTGCGATGTAACGTTGTGAAAAACGTAATGTACTGTACTGTAGTGATCTGTAATGTACTGCAATGTAGTGTCATGCGATGTAGTGCAACTTGATGCAATGTAATGTGTTATGGGATGGCGGTAGGGTATGGTATGTGATCGTTGCAGACGCGTAAACAGGCTCAAATGAATGCATAGAAGGAATCTGCATTTCTACTTCTGTCTGAGTGTTGTGGGTTACACTCAGAAGTGCCTGAAGAAACATGCACAAGTGACAGTGCAGCACGGCACAGCAACTTCCGACGCCCAGGAGATCCTAGGAGTCCTTGCCCTTGCCTCACCCGTTGCAGGAGTCTCAGCCGTACCACTGGCACGTGCCCACCAATGCCAAGGACGGTTATGGGCCAGAGTGGGAACTCGCAGCAAGCCTGGGTTGCACACCCACACACAAATCGACGCATGGGTTGAGCATGTTGAGTTTCAGAGCTTCGAGTGATACAGGAACCCCGGGAGGCTTTCAGAAAACAACAGAAAAGCGCCTGAGGGGGCTCCGGAGCTCAAGTTGCGTCCAGCTGGAGGCCTCTGTTTGGATACACTGAGCTTGCGGCTTGAGGATGCAGGATTTGGATTTCGGCATTCAGGCGTCCGAATCTGCAGCATGTTGCGCAGATTCTGTTTTCGGAGGCAGCACGCCCTCAAGACGTCCAGAGTCCCACACCAAGACCTGTGCGGCTGTCTCCATGTGCCTTCTGCGAGGTGCCGGAAAGGTGGATTGGTCGCCGGCCATTCCCTGTTGCGCCTCTGGGCTTAGTCTTGTTAGATTTGTCTGGTGCGAGGCCCGACAGACTCCATTCCTGGCCTCACAAAACAGCAGCTATCTGGGCCTGACGCACTTGTCGTGGATTATCAGATCCCAAGGAGCAAGCTGCCGGCTCCTCCTCCATGCTGCTAACTGCGACGGACACTCGCTGCAAATGTTGAGAGCACTGGGCTCTTCGCTCTCTTCGCATTTATGCTTACAGACCGGTACACGACTCTAGTTCTCAACCCTGAGCAGCTTCGGCATCATTATTGACCCGAGGAGGAGACAGCCATGCCCTTGGTGTGGACTGCCTCGCTCGCCCCCTCGAGCGGTGCTTTCGCCATCGTCCTGAAGCGCTTGGGCCGCAGAGGCTAAGTCAAGGCGGAATTTCTTGGGGATGCTTAAGGATTTTTCGAATTGTTACTCAATCGAGCGAACTCGATTGCATTATCTTTTGATGTGCATTGGCACTTGCTGAGAGGTGCTTGGCAAGATATCGCTCCTGTAGCAGCCGTACTGGTCGTGATAGTACATGCTTACAGATCAGTGGCTCACTGATCGCACTGAGAACGAGAGTCTAGGACCGTGAGCCCTAAGCTCATGAGCCTCGCAGCGGTCAGATCCGGTTCCACCTGTCTCGCCGTGAATCGTGCCACGCAGGGCAAGGCCAGCAAGCTATTAGGGGCTTGTGGTGGCATACTTGGGCTGTGACAAGATTGGTGCTGCGCTTGCCTTTGTTCTGTTCTTGCTGTCATGACGATCGTGGCAGCAACCATCACCACTGAAAACAGAAATCGACAGAACCTCGTCTTGCTTTCTTGCTACGGTTGCAGTTGTTACAAAGAGCTGGGGATGACCGGGGGCTTTTCTCGAGAAGGTGTTGGACATCTACTCAGTCGACCAAGATATGCTGTAGAAGTCGGAAGTCGCCTACCTGACAGTATCAGATACCTGTGGTGCTGGTGCAGAAGTGGCGAGAAGGCCTTGTTCAGGCACCGAGCTCTACTGTGTCGCACCCTGCCCAGTCAACGGACTCAACGCCCGAATCGCCCAACGCCCAAAATGCCACCAATCATGCAACGATCACCCTAATCCATGAACTGCCAGAAGCCAAGCCTGAAGCCACCGACAGGCCGAGATGATGGTGCTGCCCGGAGATGCGAACCGTGGCGGCATGTTCTGAAGGGTTGAGGGAATGGCTTAGGGTCCCGAGGGTTCTTGAGTCAGTAAAGGACTAATGAGTGACGGAAGTGGGCTCTCTTCAGTCTGCAGTGCAGGAAAGCGAACACCGTGCCAACCTCTGCGAGGGCCGGCAAAGGTGAGGTTCCCATCGGATGGGCCGCCCGTCAGCAGCACATCAGCTCTTTTTAGTAGCGCTGAGCACCATTTCTTCGTGCATCTCGACGTCCAAAAAGACACAAAGCAGTTGCGCTTTGTGCACCGATCTGCCTGGGATCGTAGAGTGGTCCCTGCTTGCTTCTGTAGCCGGCATCTGTGGTGGAGTCGGGCAAAGCCGTGTTGACAGGTCAACCCATTTGCCAATGAGCCGCTCAGCTTCGGAGATCTTCGGAGCTTCGCATGTAGACTGCAGGGTACCGTCGACAGCCCAGGAAGGCAGCTCTGCGCGTCTCTGTCGATGGGGAAGAGATCGTGATCAAGGCTCGGACGTTAAGAGCAGATGAGCTACAGAGAATGACGCAGGAATGGTTGATGAGGCGGCAGTTTATGTAGCTCTTCTGCTTCGTTTCTGCAAACCGCCAAGAAAAACTTAATCTAGGCTTACCCGCGAGTCTTTATCCATGCAGCGCGAGGGCCCCGCCCCAGACGTGTGCAGCAGAAATGTTGGCAACAACTCACTTCAACACCAACACGGGGCTTTGAGAAGAATCGTTAGCTTCTTGTGAAGTGCTGGATGGCGCGTTGTTCCTCGTAAGTCTCTTCGGTCAACATGTCAAAGCACAGCAGAAACGTCCAAGATTCTAAGGCCTCCCGTTGAACCCTGAGTTCTGAACCAGAAATTCGCTCCTTTTGAATCACCCCATCCCCAGGCCTCCCATGTAAGTATTAACACCCGCACTTGGGAGCCTGCAAATTTTGCACCCCACGACCTTCAGCCGAACTCCAAACCGAGAACAGCGGTGACAACGAGAGGACGTTGGGCGCAAGGCCGAGATCCCTCTCAAGGCTCGCAGTCCGATTCGGTGACTGCTGGGCCGTGTCACTGTCCCTGTTTTGGGCCGCTCGTGGTTCAGCTGCCGAGCTGCTCCATGGGGTGCTTGCCTGCAGGCAAAGAAGCTCAAGCTTTCTGTGTCGCGCGTGGGCGAGAACACAGTGGCAACTTGGATGTACGGTGCAGATAGACTTTCGGCTTGAGCCACCCGCGCATGCGCAACATCCACTTGTACGCCTCGCACTCTCAGGTGGCCCTGGATGACCTTTCTTCCGGGCTTGGTGTCCTCGAGAGGGCCACGAGCGACTCACGCCTTGCACATCGGAGTACCCTTCGAGGGTTGAAGCATGCAGTGCTTGACGGGGAGTCAGGCAGTTGCACTCGTCTGATATGTGTAGCAGTGTAGGCGTTCTTTACACCTGCCAGAAGCAAAGCCAATCACGTGGAGCACGATAGCAAACGTCAGCCTCACGTCACCAAAGTCCCCGCACCCCGACTTTGTAGTCATTCTCGTTGCGTCCAAGGCCAGGAAGTCGTCAGAGCTCAGGAAGTCTTGCTGTCTCATTCCACTTCACTGCCCAGCATCCGAGCCCAAGCTCAGGAACAGTCAGTGGGATCCAACGAGGAGTCGGTGGTTGAAGTCGATCTCAAGCTCGGCCAGATCGGCGCAGCTCTGACGCCAATAACTGCATGTACAAATCCCCCTTGAACGGTCAACAATTGAAAGACCACGGAAAGCCAGAAGGCCAGAGCCCTAAATTTATTTCGCGCCCAAAATCCGAAACTCTGAGCCGAAAGGCTTTCAGCCCTACGCCCTAAGCCCGAGCCCGGTTAGCCTGAAGCTCCAAGTCGTGAGCCTTCAAACAGTTTCAGTATTCGGGCTGGATCCCGGAAAGGGTTCCAGAAAAGCATTTATCTATCTATCTATCTACCTAGCTATCTACCTAGCTATCTACCTAGCTATCTATCTGTCTGTGTATCTATCTATCTATCTGTCTGTCTACCTATCTGTCTATCTATCTATCTATCTATCTATCTATCTGTCTGTGTATCTATCTATCTATCTATCTATCTATCTATCTATGTATCTATCTATCTGTCTACCTGTGTATCTATCTGTCTGTGTACCTATCTGTGTATCTATCTCTCTTTCTATCTGTCTATCTATCTATCTATCTATCTATCTGCCTATCTATCTGCCTAGCTATCTACTTATCTATCTATCTACCTACCTACCTACCTACCTACCTATCTATCTGTCCATCCATCTATCTATCTATCTGTCTGTGTATTTATCTGTCTATCTATCTATCTATCTATCTATCTGTCTGTGTATCTATCTATCTGTCTGTGTATCTATCTATCTATCTGTCTGTCTACCTATCTGTCTATCTATCATTCTATTTCTATCTTTCTCTATCTATCTCTATCTATTTACTTACCTATGTATCTATTTACCTAATCTATCTATCTATCTATCTATCTATCTGTCTGTCTGTCTGTCTGTCTACCTATCTGTCTATCTATCATTCTATTTCTATCTTTCTCTATCTATCTCTATCTATTTACTTACCTATGTATCTATTTACCTATCTATCTATCTATCTATCTATCTATATCTGTGCATCTATATATCTATCTATCTACCTAGCTATCTACCTAGCTATCTATCTGTCTGTGTATCTATCTATCTATCTATCTATCTATCTAATTCTATCTATCTGTCTATCTATCTATGCATCTATCTATCTGTCTATCTATCATCCATCCGCTTATATGTACCTACCTACCAACCTATCTACCTGTCTCTCTCTCGGTCTCTGTCTCTCTTTCTTTTCCTGATGGACACCGGGCAAGCCATCTAGTGACGCTCAACTGAGCATCCGCGCCGTTGTCCGAATGTAAAGTTGGAGACGCAAGGCAGGAAGATTGAGCTAATAGCCAAGGTGTCCCTTGTGGACGACATGCCCACAGCTCATGAGCTCCTCTTCCTCCACATTGGTGACATCCACGTGCAGCTCGTTGGAATTTAACAAAACTGTACACAGGCCAGGTTTTCCTGCGTCCATGGCCATGCAGCCTGCAAATTGGCACGTTCTGTTTCAGAACGCAACTCGGTTGGAGACCACTTCCAAACAGCATTGCTTGCACACCCTCAATTCGTTTTGCCGTTTTAGGATAGTTGTGCTCTTGGAAGACCTGTGGTGCGGCTTCTAGCACACAGCCTACTGCACCATCCACAGTGCCAAGAGCCAACCTGACTCGCAATCTGCTGTCGTCAAAGGAACTACGTCCAGAACGCCGATGCTGACTCGGAGCAGCCTCCTGCCAGCATGTGTTGGTCCCCCTGATAGCAAGACTTGAGCATTAAACCTGCAGTGCTGGACTTGCCCACAGGTTGCGCTTCCTGGTCGGCGAAATCCAGGACTGTTCTTGCTGAAACATGCAGTCTCGCTGCGCTCCGCATCCGACTTCGTTAGCGAAGATAATCATGCCGACAAGCTGTAGACACACAAGCTTCTTCGTGTGCCCGCGCTATTCCTTGAAGAGCTCGACCAAAGTTTCTAGATTTCGATTTCCCAGGGCATCTGCCAGCTGCCGGATCGCACAGATGGCTCCATGCTGTCGAAAAAGCATCAGCAACTGGTCATCCGAGAAGCCTTTGTCCCTGTTTTGGAAGCGTTGATCCCCGGCCAAGGTTAAGACCAGTGCGGCGGTAGGCAGCCAGATCGCTAGAGTTTTGTTGCTTCTTAGACCAACCGAGGCACAAAGCTGGAGTGCTTCGCCAGGACGTTGGGGGCAAGCACTAGATGGACACAGGGTCATCGCCAGTTGCTCGGAGCATGCGAGACTTCTCGGACATGGAACCGTGTAGAACACAGCCGACATGTTGAGGAAGGGAAGGGGGGGGGTTGTGTGTCGTCGCACAGGAGCAGCCGGCCGTGGTTTTGGCGAACCACGGCGAGAAGGGAGCGCACTTCCTGGACATCCAAATCACGCGGGAGGCCACCTCCTCCCAGGAGCCGGGCAGGGCCGGAGCAGCCTCAGAGAAAGAGGAGCGGACCACCGTTTTCAGATCCGGCACAGGATCTGGTCTTGCCCAAGGCAGAGGTACTCATGGATAAGCTGGATGTGACGGTGGACAATGCCTCGGGGCCAAAATTAAGTTAAGAGCTCGGAGGAGGGATGGCCCAATGCCAATGGCTGGAGTTCTTGTTACACTGTGCTGTCAGTCACGCTGTTTGGAGCGAGGTTGAAAGCCGGGGGGGAAGCTTGCATTGGTGCATCGCGATTTTTCGTCTTTGCTCGGGAAAAGAACAGTAGCAGAGCCTAGATGCTGCACTGATGTCACCGGCTGACCCTTGGTCTTCCATTCGTGTGTGCGAAAGTCACCATCCCCGTAGCATGCGCTTCGAGGACTGGCTCGCCCCACTCCTCAGCTGGCTGCAGAGGGCGATCCCACAAGAGCCTCGCTTGCGGAGTGGGGAGGGCTCCTGCGGCTTGCACCTTCCGCTTGTGACAAGGTCCTCGTTTCCAGAATTGTGTCATGCTAGTGCAGCATGCTTCGGTGTGATGGTAGCATGGAAAGAGACATTGCGCGGGCGGCCAGGGCCTTTCGTAAGTGTCCGCGTGGCCCTAAGGAAGCTATTGACGTGGGCTTGCAGTGGGATGAAGTCAAAAATCGAGCTGGAAGGCTTCCGAGAGCATCAGTGCAGAAAGGGAAGTGAACAGTGCGTGTGAGGGTTGTGCAAAGCCTGTGCTCCGACATACTCTACCGGCGCAGGGCCATCGTGGCGGAAGGCTACACTCCGCCGGCAGTGCCAGCAATCGTGTCTGTCGTGGCTCAGTCGAATCAGCCTGGAGCCGGCATACGATTTCATCTTCAGTCCCGATCGAAATGTCAGACCTTGCGGAAAACGGATAACTTTAGGTTGAGAGATCCACTTCCTCTTAGGCCGCTCACTTCGTGCCTTTCTGAAGCCGTCTCCCGTCTCTATCAGAGACCTGCGACTATGATCATGAGTCTAACTTGAGATAGATCCCCCATGAGTCGCGAAATGTTCTCGGAACGCGAAATTTGACATCTGCGTTCTCAGAATTGCCGTCGCTTCTGTGCTCTGTGCTGCATCTCTCAAGTTGGGCTGCAGACGGGGTAACTGTCGCCTTTCACCTGTTGCGTCTCACATCAGACTGTGAAGGTTGAGTGGTTTCAGGTCGGGCTGTAATGCTTTCCTTTCCAGTGTCAGATCTCATTTCGAGTTGACCGCAACTGTCCCAAGGAGAAGTTGAAACTGTCGGAGATCAACCTTACTGTGTGGTGCCACTTTGCTCATCAAGCACGCATGCCCAGTTCAGACAGCAAGCGGGGCTTGCGAGCGGTTGCGACTCAGATGACGGCGAAGCTAGATCAAATGAGCCGAAGACGCAGGCAGTGACAAGATAATTTTGCTTCGAGGCAGACTCCCTGTCTCCAGCCTCGACTTCCTGCCTGCTCCGGTGCGTGCGGTGCTCCGCGTGGTGTCCGTTGGAAGCAGCTCGGGCTCAACCCGTGCGAGAGTCGCATTGAAATAGCTGGACAACAAGCCTGCGCTGATTCATGAACCATCCATCTTATCCCTGGTGAGGCAATTTCACCTTGAACGGTGCCGGTATCCGCCTTCCAGAGACGCTGCGCTGCATTGGTCTGATTTGCTTGGGACCAGGAACCGCAAGTCTTGCAGCCGTGGGACATGCTCGAAACATTCTAGCAGGATGCAGCGCACTGCTGCGCCACGTCCCGGCGCTCGTACTCGTGTTGCCTCAGGAAGAAGCTTCCCTCCCATCGAGGGTCCGTGGAGGACTATGCCATCAGCATCGGCCTCGAGTATGCGACCCTTGGCTGCAGGGGGCCATTGCTCCAGTCCCGTGTACGCACACGTCACATTGCAGAACTCCGCACACCGCGCAGGTCCTCGTTGATGCAGATCGCCCTTTGTCGGCATTTAGCCCTTGCCTGCAACCATCTTTTGGAGATGACGATGAACTTGGATCACTTGTAGGAGTACAGATTCAGGGATTGGTGCCATCGGAGCTATGCCGACTATCCGTGAACATACTTGCTGCTTTGGGTGCCAACACAGTTATGTAAGCAGCTGTAGACGGCCTCCCCACACCTGTGCGGATAAGCCCGAGCAGGACCAGGTTTCAACGCGGAACAGATACCACGGCCATCCCCTTCAGATCCGATTCAACTGCTGTCATGTTTCGGATCTGAGATCTTGAAACAAAAAATCTGTGTGACACCTCAGTCAGGTGCTGTCTCTGTTGGGCAAGAGCTCCCTGTTGAACGGCGGTGCCATACCCCTGGCCATGGGCTGGGGTCTGAGCTTCCGGGTATGGTGCCGCTCGTGCTTGATGTGTTTTTTTGTTGCTCATGCTGCTGTAGCCCTCCTTCCCCGTCCACGAACACGACACAGGCGGCACTGCTGTTTCCATGGTCACTGACGGTGTGGGCACGACTCTTGGAGGCACTGCTTGATTCCTTTGTCATGTCGGGGCTGAGGTGGGTCAAGCTTCGGGGCACATGTAGTTGGTGTGCTGTTAGTACAACATTCTCACCAACAGCCCCGACTAAATGCAGTGATCTACCTGATGAATGATACGGTGATACACTAGCATCCCGCGCTAACCACGCAAGCTTACCGGATAAACGCAAGGAGCCGCTTCTCCCGAAATTCCCACACGGGTTCGTTGTCCCGATGACACTATGCCCACTCCGGGACCCAGACGCCGCACAAAGCAGCAGACTGTGCTTTTGCGGAGAGTTGAAGTGGTATACTAAGGACCATTCGGGGAGGTGCTGGCATGCTTCAACACCTATCCATGGACGAGGACAAGATCTCAGAAGTTTCAGAGCAAATCGGGCGAACAAGGAGGAGGTTTTCACCGAGTTCACTTGCGTTTTGCGTTGATGGGCGCGAAGTCAGGAAGTCCATGATAGGGCCACAAGCTCTGGAGGACTACGTTCAGCAGCAGCAGATCCACCAGGAGATGAAAGAGATCAATGGCGCCGTTGACGGCCTCAAAGAGGTGCAGGGAATGGAGTAGAGTCTTGAAGCGGGGAGAGTGCTTACGGAGGGGTTGTCTTATTTTATTAATTAATCTTAATTCAATTTTTTTGGACCGGGGGAGGGGGTGGGTAGGGTGCATTGGGGTGCGGGGTTCTGGTGGGCTGGAGGCCCAAGTCTTTACGTACAAGTGGGCTTCGAAGCAATATACAGGTGGAAGCAACATACCGTAATGACATGACCATATCAAGATAATGCAGAACTTACATGGCTAACATATTAACAGACAGCTCATACTACTTACGTGTATTGTTTCACATTAGTAAATTCTAATGTTAGTTTCCATTCTGCCATGATACAGAAGAATATATTATAC
Organism: Symbiodinium sp. CCMP2456; assembly: GCA_905221635.1. NCBI lineage: Eukaryota > Dinophyceae > Suessiales > Symbiodiniaceae > Symbiodinium > Symbiodinium sp. CCMP2456. The sequence continues at coordinate 47,774 of CAJNDV010028002.1, read as the reverse complement.
CATAACACCTTATAGCATATTAGATAAAAGACAACACCTAATATCCTGTATCTAATATGCTAGAAGGTTTCATGGTATGATATATTCTTCTGTATCATGGCAGAATGGAAACTAACATTAGAATTTACATGTAAACAATACACGTAAGTAGTATGAGTTGTCTATTAATATATTAGCCATATAAGTTCTGCGTTAACTTGATATAGTATTTATATAATCATATAGCAGTACAAGTCTTTTTTTTATAGAAATTGGACATACCTTAAAATATTATGCGCTACTAACAAAGCCGGAATTTACTATCTGTTCAAAGTTTGTAAAATCTCAATATACTTTCATGATGAATTAATATCAATATCTCATAGAAAACTGCATTTTCCAAAGGATAGATCTCATCAAATCTGATGTACGTCATGTCATTACGGTATGTTGCTTCCACCTGTATATTATTGCGAAGCCTCCAGCCCACCAGCCCCCGCACCCTCCTGCACCCTACCCCCGCCCCCCCTCCCCAGGCAAAAAAAAAGTAAACACAAGGCCAAAACAAAGTCTCCCCCCAATGCTTACACCGCTCCCTGGCAAACAAGTAGTCACAAAAGAAGGAAACCAGCTTGATCCGTCAGCCTGGCCCCGGGCAGTGTTGCCGAATATTGAGCAGCGATCCAGCTGCTTGGACCTGGGCAAAAAAGCAGAAAGGGGGAACATGAAGAGCCACCACAGCATCAGACTTGGAGCATGAGCTATCATTCCGATCCAAAGCCAAACAAAAGAGCTGCTGAACGAATTTGTGATGACTTCCTGAACAACGACGGCCCGCAAAGCACTAGGGACGGTGATTGGTTGTTTTTGCAGCAACAAATGTTCGACACACCTGGAGCTTTCGGGTTTAGCCCTTATTTTCGTACTGCACGGGCCGGGGGGAAGGGCCCTTGGCACCTCGTGCCCGTGCAAGGCTGGCAAATCCCTTGCCACCGGCATGGACGGTGCATTGGAAGCTTGGCCACGAAATACTCCAGCAGAGTTGCGTTGACGATGTTGACGGATGTTGCTTGGCGCTTGGAACTCCACTGGCTCTGGAACATGTTGGACCCACCTGCAAAGCCCCGATTCTCGGTCCAGGACATCTTTCGAAAGCCCGTGGTGGGTGCCAAGGAGGAGAGAGCTCTGACACGAGCCTTGCACACCGGCGTCATCTCAATCGTACGCCAACTCTTGTCCAAACATCAGGAGGGCGTCCGTGGCTTCGCCAAGGGTGTTGGCACCGGAATCGCAGGCATTGTACATCGGAGTTGGAGGGCTCTGCGGCTAGGGTCCAGAGGTGGGGCCCCCTTGCGAAGCTTTCGATGCAAGGTAGCAGGACGTATTGACATGAATGATGTGACAACGATCTCATTGGGGTCGGGCTGAAAGTCAGAAACAGAACAGGATGCGAAGCTCTGGTGTGGGCACTGCGAGGGGGAAGTGTTTCTGTTTTTTGGGCCTTCGGGTTGTTGCTGTGTACGATTTCCGTAACTTGCCGTCTGGAATTCGGAAACAGTGCTTCTTGGCATCCGAAGATGCGAGCATTGTGGGAATTCGGCTAGGCTTCTGAGTAGGAGCAGCATCAGCAGCGGCGTTCGTCACGACGTTGTCGTCGTCGCTAACTCGTCGTCTCAGGTGCATCGGGATTTCAACCTTCCCGCATGTGGAGTTCAGGTTGACGACTGACTGTTGCCAGAATGTGGCGGAGAATCTTCAGCATGTGACATCTTGGGCAGGCACTGTGATCAAGCCCATCGTCGGCGTTGGTCAGGCGACCTCTGACATAATCACAGGCATCGTGGCCAAAGGTTGGGATCAGCAGCTGTTCTCTGAATGGACGTCCTTTCTGTACATTCGAACAGAACCATCGGCCCGACGCCAACAGTCTCGATTCAGTCCAAAATCATGGTCAGCCGAAATTGCCGTGTGCCACAAAGGCATCTCTGCAGTGGCAACCATGGACTCTTCAGCTAAGCGGCGTCGCGAGGAGCTCGGTGCCGGCTAAGAAGCCTTGAGAAGCAGGTGAAGCTCTGAAATTCTTCAGCAGGGTCCTATACTGCATCACTGCGAAATAACAAATAGACAGTAGTCATGAAGTCTCGAGTCTCGACTTCACGTGCACGGCATCGCCGCACAGCAGCCCCTGTACATGTAACCGGTACACATCCGTACCATACGCCTGGATAACTTCAGGAGGAATAGTGATAACTTAGACCGTGTCAACTCAGGTCGCGAGCGCTGCCGCCGTCGCGGACCGCGCATGCTTTTCGGGAAGTGCCTTGGCAGCGGCCGGGTCGGGGTCTCCCGCGGATGCGTTTGGGACTTGCGTAGGGAGCTTTGGAACACTTAGCCTTGTCGCGGCTGGGGCCCAAGGAGGCAAATGCGGGGTCGCTGAATCCACCGCTCTTGAGGAAATACATAATCATCGGCATCCGAACTGCCGTTTAGCATTCTGGAGACCGCCCTGGCAACAACAACAAAGTCTCTTTTGCGGGATTCGTTGACAGAACAATTGTAAAAATAAGCAAACCATGACACAAGCTGAGCTTCTGCGAGGTTTCGCCTGGTTTTGAAGCTTCCGTCACGGACAGCTAAATGCAGCTTCCAGACTGGTGTCTAGGGTGTTTTGGATGTGTATATAGTTGATAATCTTCGAAGTGATTTGAGACCTGGGCCAGATGGGGTCCAACAGAAACGGTACGGTTTTGAGAGCTTGGCATTGTTGCCCAAACTCTTGGTCTGAAGAGCCAGATAATCCTGAAGGTACGGCACCATCCGCACGTGGAGCCACACCCATGCAGAGATCTCGCAGCAGCTGGGGAGTGTGGCAGAAGGAATCCAGGCGCCTGGGTGCTCGAGGGACTTGGACCCCTGGTGGGGTTTGCGCAGTTGGAGATAATGCCACGCGAATCATCCTTTGCACATGCCCTATCTGATCTAGAATCTAACTTAGACGACAGCGCATCTCTTTCACTTTGTATATCCCCTCCTGGTGACATCCGCATGCTGAGGAACCACGCAGCAAGTCAGCATCAGATCAACAAACCAAGGGGCCTGTCTGAACAGGAGATTGTCCCAGTTGCTTCGGACGGCTTCCACGCCGGCGTTCTACTTCTGTACACTGCCGCTTGGCCTGCACACAAGTCATCAACACCGAATTTCTCTCCGATATCTCCGGCATTTTGCGCAAGAGGCGAAGTCCCATGCATATTCATGGCCCTTGTGTGTACGTAGGTGACTGCGGCAACCTAGATCCCGAAGGCGGTCAGAAAGCAGGGAAGGAAGGGGAAGGGGGGAGACAAGTGCTTTGCCGCCATTGTACAAGCAAGTACTGCAGCAACCTGAACGCCATGACAATGCTGCACCGATTGCCTGCTTCGGTATGGAGCACCTTGAACGAGACAAGCTTCCGATGCACATGCGAGAATCCGCAACACCCAAGCCCCAGCTCTCTCCACAATTCTCTAAAGTTTGAGCACGTGCTACCTGGATCCTGCAAGCGCCTTTGGCACCGAGGACAAGCTTCTCCTGACCAAGGCAGAGAGGGTTTGAGAACTGGAGTAGAGCCGCAAAAAAGCACGCTCTTATGCGGACTTGGCTAATATTGATCATCCGGTCCAAAAGCAGGTGATACCGCTTTCGGTGCATGTTTAAGTGCATGGTATCACTCGGGCTGAAGCAGCACTTGATGACGAAGGTTCGTGCCGTGGAGCCAGGGTCAAGAACCGCGCTGAGTCAATCCTGGGTTTTTGAAATCAACTAATAGAGTCTGGAGCCGCAATGCCTGGCGTAGAAGCCTACGAACGCCGAGCCTGTCTGCAGACCCCGGGCCATAGTTATCCCTAGAGCCACCACGAAAGGTGAAGCTTCACCCTCTCGATGCCGCAAGCCGGCTCGGCAGCGAATTGACCTGCGACAAGGTTGCGAGCTTGTGACCGTGATAGATTCAAAGGGCCATTTATTGGGTTTTGGTCTTTGAAGACTCACTGCCCATGGGTACGTGAAGCTTCATGTGTTGATTTCTCCCTGTGTCTCACATCTTCAAGCACTGCGAAAGTGTTTTGTGTTGACATCGTGCGAGACAGACCAGAGACCAAAGGCTTGAGCAAGGCCAACCCAGATCCCCTCTGAGAAATGCAGCTCTGCTTTGTTACTTCTGCAACCCATGATCCAATCTTTCGCTCGTGCTTGGCCTGAACACGGTGCAATCTTCAACTCTTCACCTCAAGCCTCAAAACCCTTCGCTGCTGTACAATGTTGACAGGCCTTCTCCAATGCAGATGCAGGCGGGGCATGCAGTGGCCTCTGCCTGTGCTCTTTTTCGTGTTTGTGTGTGTGTGTGTGTGTGCGTGCGTGCGCGTGCCACGTTGTAGTGTTTGAAGTGTGTTCTACTTTAGACCTTCCTGTCTGCCACGTAGGACTGGTAGGGTGTAGGAGTTGGGGACTTTGAGGACCCGACAGAATGTCACGCTGCAGGCTCTTGTTCCCCTTTGTCACGCTGTGCAGGCAGCCAGCAGCAAAATGTACAGGCACTGTCATTCATTCGCTCTTCCCTTCGTTCGTTCGTTTGCGTTCAAGGAATCCCCCCAAAGAAGTCTGAAGTGAATTCCCAACGCTGGAGTAAATCGATGCTGGAAGTTCCACTTGCGAAGGCCCTGGCGACCGATCCAGCCGGCACCGTCTGAGACGAATTGAGTCCCGATTGATCTCAGCAGCCGTTGCAATGAAGTGTCCTAGGAAGAGGGAACTCCGACAGGCCGATGGAGCTCCGAAGCACAAATTTCCATTGCCAGGGGCATGAGATTCAATCAGCGCGAGATTGAACTTCGCAATAGACTTCGATGTGTTAGCCGTTATGTTCGAGTCCTACCAAACCCCAGGCCCGCAAGAGCTAAGAAAGTTGACGCCAGCGACCCAAGGACCGGGAATTCCCGCAATTGCTGTCGCCTCTGGAAGAGGTGCTGAACAGGCCCATGACACGTTCTTCATGGGTCGTTCAGGATCTGAACATGGTGTCGTGAGGGTTTGGAGCATGAAGCTTCATGGAGCAAGGGTTTTGGGATCGCTTAAACCTCGATCATAAATCCAGCCCTTCCTGAGTTCTGAATCATCCTTTCTTGTAATTCTGGCAGCTTAAAGCCTCCAAGCTTTCAGGTCGACCAGTGGTGATCTTGCAGAGTGCCCGCGCCGTCGTTGCAAGCAGAAGTTCTCCCAAAAAGATGTGGTTCTGGTGAGAAGCTCTCAGTGCTAAGTCTGCTCAGTTTTGAGCTTGTAAAGTTTGGCATCAAAGATGTTCGTTGCAACAGTGCCATAAGACTTGAAGGGTTGTGGACGATGTGGGCGTCGGGATCAGTGCTTGAACGATCAGGATTTTGCAGGCCTGTGGCAGAAGCCTACCTGAGTGCTAGAAGAAAGGGATCCAACAACTCACAGTCCAGCTGTACAGTGTAGGCAGGCAGGGTAGCTTGTTGATGTCGCACACAAGAACCAAAAAGCATAGGATCCGTCCGTTTTGCAGAGGCAGAGCGTCAGCGAAATCGCCCGGGGCCTGTCCTTTGCGGACATGCAGCGTGCAGAGCTCGAAGGCCAGAGCTCCGCAATACGGGCTATGTGATACGACGTGATGTTGCGGCATGTAGCCAATTCTGGAAGGGTTCACGATTGAGAGGTTTGGATGGCACGGGGTGGCACAGTGGTGCGACAGCCAGTTCATTGGTGCAGTGAGAGCTTGGGCTTGAACCGGGGAAGTCTTAAGACGCCTTCGTAGCAAAACCCCGGTCTGAAGCCTCGCCGCAGAAAGCGGGGAGCTGATGCTGACGGACTCTGCTGGCAACAGCTACGAGCTGCCCTTGTCTCTGGACCCTGCCGTCAAGGTGGGCTTGTGTGCAAGCTGGCCCATGCTTGAACCGAACGAACGTGCTTTGGAGCTGTTGGTCTGGAGTTCGAGAATTTAGAGCAGAACAGTGTTCATACCAGGTATTTCCTGAAGTGGGGGCAAGCCCAACGCCCTCCCATTCCCGTTTTACACATACTTGTGTGTGCAGACCAAAAATTTGGACATGAAGAGGAAGCCCTCGCTGCGGGCCTGCAAGCTGCCTGTGGAGGCGAGGGCGGCGAGGGGGCTAGGGAGGTCTGCTGAACTCTTGGAACGCGACCCCTTCGTTGCCATCTGGCCAAGGCCGTGCCGATTGGTCGACCTTGGGGGCCTGTTGGAGGCCGGACGAGCAGGCCCGCGGGGGGTTGTCGAGTTTCGGCTCTACGGTCCGATGCTTTACGCTGCTCAAAGAGGTCGCACCCATGGTCGACCTGTTGCCGATATTATCTCTGTCGCTGCTGCTGCTGCTGATGGTGGTGGTGGTGGTGGTGGTGGTGTTGGTTGTTGTTTTGGCTGCTGCCCTTCGCACCTGCATTCTCAGAACATCACACTTACAATTTGTCGAAAGCCACACGATTTGTGGCTTTCTCTACAACTGTTGCACGAACTGCGGGCCAACAAGAATCTCGAGCCGAACGACCGCTTCAGACAAAAACATCGAACACACGCGAGAATCAAACGGAACAGCTGAAACAGCCACGATCATCACAGTATTTGCGATGCCTCCTCCCATCCAAGAGAAAATGTACATACCGCCAAAATCGGTCTTGGATCAAACAATTGCAACCACACGAGGCTTGTCCAGCTGAAGACGCCTACACACCCTTCGCGGGGCAATCCTGCCAGCTTCGTCGTTGTGGTGGTGGTGGTAGCGGCGGCTGCTGTCGTTGTCGTTGTCGTCGTCGTCGTCGTCGTCGTCGTTGTCGTTGTTGTGGTTGTTGTCGTGCTGGGGTAAACGCAGTAACCTGAACCGAAAGGTTGTAACAGGAAACTTTGTTTCAGCAGCTGGCTCGAAACTGTTTCACCGTTTCAGAAACCAGGCACCCGCTGTAACAGGAAGTGCGTGGGGTGGGGGTGCGGGGTACAGGAACTGCCTCTCTAACACGGGCCTTTCACAGATCTCTAATTACGGACTTGAGGGTATAAGGCTAGGGTTTACATATTAAATATGGGTTAAAGCTTTGCAGGAAAAACCATAGGAAACCGTGGCTTGGTTAGGATTCCTAGTGGAATCCTAATCAAACCATGGGTTTTTAGAGGTTGATCAAGTTCTTAACTAGAATCGGTGAGTTTTAAAGGGGATTTCTGGGTTTAGGGTTGAGGGTTTAGGGTCTAGGGAGAGGAGAGGAAAAGGAAGGGTACAGGAAAAGAGAGGTAAGGTTTTTGTATGTTTTTGTCTTACGATTTTGGGTTTAAGGATGCGGGATTTAGGGTTTGGGCGGTTTTTTAGGATTAAGGTCTAGGGGTGAAGGTTTATAGGGCCGGGTTTAGGGTTTATTTACGGGTATATGGTTTGGGCTTCTACAAAGCGTTAATACGGGCTAAGAATTTCTGAAGGGCTTTCGATTTCCGGCTGGTTTCCGTCACAACTCCCAAGGGTAGCCCCAACCCAGTTCCTGTTACGTGTCTCGCTGGTTCCCGTTACGGTCTGTCGGCTCCTGAACCTGGTTCCCGTTTGACGTCGTGCGCTTGTTCCTGTTACAACCGTCACCCTCATGGTGGTGGTAGTGGTGGTGGTGGTGGTCGGGTGGTCGAGTCGTGGATTTTGTTTGTTGTGGTGTAGTTGTGGTTATGGTTGTGGTTATGGTTGTGGTGATGGTGGTGGATGCGGTGGCGGTCCCGCTTGCGCTTATGCTTGCTCTTGGTGTTGGTGTTGTTGTGGTTGCTGCTGCTGCTGCTGTTGTTTTGCATTGATAGCTGACGGAGAGCGGCTGTTGTGTCATGTTCATCATGCTCTTTGTTTTTCCATGTTATCTGGCGGTTATATCGGAGGTTCACGAAGCATCGATCCGGCCGAAGCAGACCGGCGATGAGCTTGTTTACGTGGAGATCTGACGGTGTTGAGACCTTTGGGCCTAGGATCGGGTCTTGTTGATGTTTTAGACTGTAAAGAGATTCGCAATTGAATTCAAGCCACGCTGGCGAGGACCTGCGTGCATCGCTTTTATTACAGTATGTTGTGCACGAAAGTCGACAGGGCTTAGCCCAGGGAGCGGTACAGATGCATCCCTGCACCCTAATTGAAGCAATCCAAGGAAGATTGGTTGCGTTTTATCCATGAGATTGCAGGATTGCTGTGGACGTTCCTCTAAGGACAGCATGAACACAAGTCCGCAGTCAACCGGCCAGCATCTCATGCAAGTTTTGGCGTAGGAGCACTGCTCTCTGTGAGAGACAGACTGCGTTGTAGGTTGTAGGATGTCCCCTTTGGCCGAGACGAGGCATCACCAATGGTGACTGCCCTCAGACCGCCCCCAGGAGCCGTGCCCGCCCCTTAAGCCTGAACGTGTGGGGCTGGACCTTACCCACACGTCCCAAAAGCAGTATGTTGTCTGAGCGAGGAATCCTGACAGCCAACACGACAACACTAAGTTATCAGCAACTACATTCCGGACACGCATCTGCCCTCACACACACGGCATGGGACGGCCTGGACAGACTTGGAGCGGGCTCGACGGCAGGCCTTCGCTCTTCATGCGAGGTTCCGAAATCTCGGATGCTTGTAAAAAATGCCTATGAAGGAGATGACGTGCGATGTGGGCTTTTGTTACACTATTCGGGGTTGCAATCCGGCTCGGTTGTGTCGATTCTTGGTTTATAGAGTCGCCAATTACTCGCAGCATTCTGGCAGCCGCAAATCAGATGGACCTAGGCACTGCTCCCGTAAGCAGCATGTAGGAGTGCCAGCGGTCGAGATGAAGGCACATGTTTTGGGAGACGAGTGGGCACAGATCATCTTGCGCATCCGAGCTCAGGCCACCCGTGACCGCCAGCTGCAGCGCTGCATCCGCCTCTGGCAGGCTGCAACTGCAGAGCGCCAGGCACAAACAGCCGTGCGTGGCAATGCATCTCGACTTTGCGAGTCTCACAAACCCACCTTCTCATGAAGAAAACACACGAAAGCGCTCCTTGTTTTTGCCAAAGCCGGAACCTTCGCATGAGAGGTCCTGGACATGGCGTGGGTCGCATGGCAACTCTTCCACTCCTCGCTGTGCCTCCTGCGGCTCCGCCGTTGCCGCTCAGCGTCTGTCAAACTTGAGAAGCAACTGCTACCGGTGGCTTCGGTGGCCTAGAAGAGTCTAACTGCTACCACTTCTTCCGCAAACCTGAGCGAAGCCCTAAGTGCTTCCTGCCAGGACGGTGTCCTGCACCGTGCCCCTGTTTTCACCCCGTTTCAGGCCCGTTTCAAAATCGTTTAGCCCTCCCTCACCCTCAGCTTTTGTATACAAGCCAAGAATCCAACCGCAGACGGCCTTGCGAATAGCGGAACCGTTGAGAGGTTTCTGGCTTTGGCGCCGGCAGAAGGCGTGGCGGAGCGAAGGAGGCTGGGAGAGCAAGCAAGGTCTAGGCCGCAAAAATGGTTAGCAAACTTCGAGGTCCGAGATGAACTGGTGTGTGTGTGTGTGTGGCTTTCGTGCTTGACGAGTTTGGTTTGCCCGAGGGTTTCTCCCGACGGCATCCTGACTGCCAGCTGCTACAACTAGCTCAATCCCGCAGCAAGTTTCAGCCCTTGGTTGCTCAAGAAGCTTTGCACCTTGGCCACGACCAGGTGTGGTGAAGCAGGTCGTAGCCAGCTGGAGGCAGCGGGCGTCGCCCGGCAGCTACAATTGATGTTAGGATGGGTCGGATGGGTCTGTCGTCTGCTAAGCAATGCGAACACGGGTTTAGTGCGCGAATCTGGTCCGCCAGTTCCAGCATTGGCAACTGCTGGAGTCGGTCTCAACTTCACAATGCCGCAGCATGCCGCAGCCGTATTCGGAAGCGAAGCCCCGAAGCTCGAAGCTGCCAGAGCGCAAGCTCACGAAAGACCGTGCCTGCAACGGCAGAGGGAGTGTTTGCCGTAAGGGGAACAGGATGTCCGTAACGGGAACCCGCAACAGGAACGGGGACCCATCGCCGTAACAGCAACCAGCAGTTCCTGCAACACCCCCAGGCCTCCCCTCGCAGGAACCAGTGCGGGGCTCCAAGGATCGCTTTTTTCCACCTGCTCCTGTGGGCTCGCCAACTCAAAGACCGCTTTCTTTCCGGTCCCCCGCTTATACGGGCTTCAAAACGTCATGTCATGTAGCACTAGAAACTGACCTCGTGTGTCCACAGCAACCTTTGTCATGAATTTCCGATGGCTACAGCATCGGTGTTGCCATTAACGCTCCAGAATAACACCTGCATGTGTCTGCCGCGAGTGAAACTGCAACTTTCCGCGACTGGTGTGCGCGATCGTATCCTGTGTGTAGTCGTCCCTTGTTGCTTCGTCCTATTTCTGCTGCTCAGAGCTGGCCGAAACCCCGAACCCCCAAATCCGATCTCGACCTTTTAAAGCCGTTCTCGACTGGCAAATGCCTGAACCCTTGAACCTGACCTGTCAACCCTAAATCCCTAAATCACTAACCGCCTGAACCCCTAAACCTCCTAAATACCTCTACAGCCGCAGAGTCATAAAAACCCGCAAGCCTAAGCACTCAACCCAGAAAACAAGCCAAGCTGGCACTGGTCAGTCCACGATGGCGTGCAAAAGCTCAGCCCCGCCACCAATTGACGTAGTATTCGTAGTACGACAACTTCGACTTGGAGTACGAACCAGCTTGTAAGATAAATCATCCATATTCCCCCGACAAGAACAATGTCAAGACACAACTTGTGGCTTCAGAGACAGGGATTGTGTTGCCAGTGGCATCCTATATCCCAAACCGTGAATCTGTTTCCCAAACTCGAACGAAACAGAGGCGTCAGCATAAGGCTTCATGGTGTCAAAGTAGAGGACCGAAAACCGGTCCCCCACAAGAGTTCCATCATAGTTTCGGTTGGTTGGCTTTCCGGGGACAGTTCCTGTTACACTCCCGGTGCAATTCCTGTTTCTACTAGCCCTCGTTCCCGCTACGACCCCCAGAAATGGTTTCCGTTACTCCCCAAACGGGTTCCTGTTACTCCTCGCACCTCCCAACCGCAAAGGTCGCTGGCCACAGCCACGCTCCCGTTGCGAGCTTGGCACGGTCTCCTTTGCCGTCGGCGGCGCTGGCGCCCGTTTGGTGCACCTGGGCTGTTACCGATCTTGATGGGTTCTCGATGGACTGTTGCCTCATGGAGCATGGTCTTTCGCCATCCCATAGTGTTACGAAGCGTGCGTGTCTCGATTTTAAATGATGGCAGGCAATACAGGACCATGTAGGACAGGAGTCCCAGTCATGACCTTCGTATGAAGTGCGACAAAATCCCAGGCTGGTTTGTTGCAGAGATGGCGTTCGGCCACGTTCGAGGCAGGCGTTTTGAGGAGTGCTTCGGATTTGTGTGGATGTTGCATGCAGGATTCTACAGATTTGATTCAGCTGATCTTGAAGCCAGCAAAAATCACAATCAGTAACTTGAATGCAAAGTGTGTATGCTTCGTCTGCATCGCCCGAGTTTCGGGTAGTTTCGCGTGACAGTTACAGTGTCATGCTTAATTTGTGCGCGTCTGTCTCGGTGTGTGTGTGTGTGGCATTCTCGCAATTTCTCGCGTTGATGAATGGTGAGTGTCTGTGTGCATCGCAGTCGCCCTTACGAATAATTGCTCTCGAAGGTTCGAAGGGCGCGGGTTGTTTGCGTTTCGTGCGGCAGGCCGCTGTTTTGCCTGGGGTTGTTGAACCGGCGGACTCTGGTCTCTCTGTCGCTGCCTCTATCTTTGCCTCTATCTTGATTCTCTCTCCCTCTCTCTCGCTCTCTGTTTCTCTCTCCTGACTCTCTCTCTCGTTACGACAGCGAATCGATCTACTCGCGGTCATGCCCAACTGGAGAGTCGCTGCCTGGAGGCTCGTGGTTTGAAGAGGAAAGTGCTCGCTGCCTGGAAGCGAAGCCTCCAGCTCGCAAGGCCGGGCCGCTTGGCCGGGCCCGAAAACTTGGGACTTGGGGTGTCCTTCAAGGAGGTCTCGCGAGGTGCCAGGATGAAATCTGAAAGGCTTCGTTTAGTTCAATCACATCTCATCGTGCTAAACCAACACGGCAGACTTGGGTAAAGCCCGGCACCCCAACTCTCGATTTCAGGCGCTGCCGACTGAGAAAGGCTGGCGGGTGCATTCAAGGAAGTAAATTGCAGGAGCGTGCGTGATTTGTTTGTAATTACTTAGTGTGTACTTCAGGATGTGTTTCGAAAGGGCGTACCTGTTTGGAGAGCATCCAAGCCCATCTCCATGCGTGCCCCACAAGTGTTTCTTGCAAAACCGACGCACGCTTCGAGAAGTATAGCCATGTGGTGAAAAGGAGAACAGGTGTCCAGGCCCTTATGCTCCAAACAAGCCGGGTCAAAGGGGAGACGGATGAAGATGTAAAGAACAAACTGGACAGACTCCAAAATTCGAATGCTTTGCTACCTTGCGACCATGTCCCGTTCTTCAAGCAGTGACATTTCCGTGGATGCGAGTGCTTTTGTCTCCGCGTGTCAATCTTAGTCTCTGTCCAGGCCCTCACCGCCTGGCACTTCGCACAGATGCAGCGCAGGCACTGGGTCGAAGCTTGGGATTCACGGGCCTCTTTGCCGTGCCTTCCCTCCTTTGCACAGGGGGTTCATGCAGTTGGGCCATGTCACTCCAGTGTTCGGGAGAGACTTGGAGCAGGGCAGGAGGCCGCCGGGAGGCTACTGCCGGCCTAGGGCCGAGTGCGCGCCGAGAGAAAGTTTTCTGCGGCGGCCGTTTCAGGCAGCGGCTTCAGCTCGCGGAGGCGGTGCTTTGCAGCTGGGCAAATGCTGTGGATGCGAGGACTCGAACTGCCGTGGCTTTCGCTGTGTACGCGTGTCATCACCTGAAGCTTCGCGGTCTTCGTCCTTGGAACTGACGGCGCAATCGAAGTGTCACGGACATGATTGAAGGGCCGTGCATGACCTATCCTGTGCGATTCTCTTCGCGAAATGCCACGCATCGAGAGCAGGAAGAGCTTTGCAGTCCGCATGCGCCACTTCTGGCGCTGCTGCGAGCGAAGTTTGGCCACCTCCTGAGCTGCAAGATCAGCCTGGTCAGTTTGGGCTTGTAGGCTGGAGCCTCGTTGGTAGCTTGCATGTGGATTCCTGATTGTTGTACCTTCAGAAACGAATCAGAGACATGCGCAGGATGGGTGCCGATAGTCTTGCCCAGGTGTTGGCTGCAGAAGCCAATGCCCGAGTGGCCGCTCGCTGCCTGTCTGCCTGGAGGCCTGGAGGGTCGGAGCGGGAGCCCAAGCGAAGCTCCTGGAGATCGGAGGCACCGGAGCCTGCGCCGCTCTGAGCGATGCCGGCGCCATGCCGCGGCACTCCAGGCCTGGCAGGTTGTGAAGTCGACGTCCGATCGCTGAATCGCTATCGTCGCCCACTGGCATGTCATAAAAGCGTAGATGTCGGCAAGACGAGTCGCCAACATGGATACGCAGCAAATGCACGGCCGTTGTGACTGCAGCGTGGAACGAAGAATGCTGATAATTAAGGAAAGCAATCTGCAAAAAAGTTGAGCACTTCAGCATCCGAAATCTGATCGAGGCCATCAGGTTGCAGCCCCTCCGCCGTGCTTTTCGCGGCTTGCATGCTGCCTGCAGATACCAAGGCTAGGAGTAGGAATCTGGTGGATCATGCGGTTGTTTGCAGGCCCAGCACCTTGCACATCTTTGCAACAATCCTCTTCGTTGCAACAGAATCTGGGACCCTGGAGAGGTCAGCAGCGGCAGTTGGTTCAAGTCCTCAACAACTTGACTCAGCTTGCTGCAGGGCACCTGCTGGGTCCTCAGCGTCAGGCTGTGTTAGGCCGTCCTCAGCGTATAACCCAGATTAGGACTTATAACTCCATTCAAAACTCAAAACTGCCCATGAACCTCCAAGTAGGCTTTGGTGAGGACGTCCTCCAGAATACTTGCAGCATGAGCCCTCTCCAGTATACACAAGGCCGATACTTGATGTCAGGAGTTCTCGGATGAGACTTCGGCTTTAAGGTGGTCCTCAGTAATGCATCAAAGCCTCACTGAGCCTTGCTGGTGCTGCTGCTCTTGCTGATGCTTCGACGACAACGGCTACTACTACCCCTGCTGCTGGCCAAGTGCTTTGCTCCTTTTTAGATGCAGGGGCTCGAGGATTCCTGCTCAGTGGGTCTGTTGGCGGCTGGCTGGTCGGGTGGTGGTGAGTTCTTCGTGCACCACATGCTGCGAAAACGTGCTCAGGCGTTGCGCCTTTGCCAGGCCGGGCTGTGAAGACTTGAAAGCTTCGCTGGGTGAGGTCGCTAGAGGGTCAAGCTCACCGCATGCAGAATGGATTACCAACCGCCTCAGCCCATCTACGACCAATGGTCTATAGCTACGTGGGCGCGAACTCCTGTTAGATGTTGTGGTGCATCCACTGCCAGGAGTCTTGAAAAGACCCGCGTCCCCGGTATGATCACAGAAGGTTTTGAGGGGCAGGGGAAATCTTACGAGAAAGAGCCAAGAAGCATCCTGTGGTGCCATGCTCTGAATCCATGAAGCTCCGGCGCTGGATTTCCTGGCCCTTGCCTTTGCTCCTGGGCACGCTGGCCCTCTGCTCGCTGCTGCAAGTACTCTCCATCGCAGCCCGGCGGCCATGAGAGTTGAGTTGGGGGCGTTTCCAAGCGATGCGATGGGTCCTTTTCCGGAGCTGCAGCATTTGCAGACGCTTATTTGTGCAGCTTCTGCAGCCTGCTTCAAACTTGCATCTTGCATGCGCACTCCGGATTTTCTCGGATAAGGTCGCGGCCAGTATTCGCCAATACCGCTTGGGCGATGCAGAAGGCTATCGCATACTGCTGATTCTTGGTTCGAAGGCTTTGGCCAGTGCAAGACAACCGCTGCAGCCAAGTAGCACGGCCCGAGGAACATGACGAACTCTTCCTTGCAGATTGCCGGCCTCTTTGTCTTCGTGCACCGGCGCCAGGACATCAGCCAGGAGCTCGCGAAGAAAGTCTCAGGGCTGAACAATTCTCAAAAATCATCAAAGGCCCGCCCCAACCAGCGTAGGATCCTCTGGGCTGCCTGACTGGGGAGCTGATCTTCGCCTCCTGGGTTTCGACCTACTGCTACGGCTGCCCGGTGGCGATGGTGTTGAATCCACGGGTTCCGGTAGTTCTGGTGTCATGTGTGCTGCGGTCCATGAGCTGGAGTGCCACTGTAGCATGACGAGACGAGTCGGAATTGGCAGAAGGCGCTTCTTGGCATCCAGGTACCATGCATCTGCTGTTTGCGACCGCAGTGCCCCGGACCTGTGCCGGCTCCTGGCACCTCGGCGAATCTAGGGCACAGGCAGTCGTGGCACATGGAGCAAACGCATTTCGCGTGCCTTCCTCCCTCGCGTTCGGGCAGTGGGCGGCAACCTGCAGTCTGGCCTGAGTTTTCAGCTGCTACGAAGAGACACACAAAGTCGCGGGCCGTGTCGTCTCCTTTTTTCTGGCAGACTTGCACTGGCTGTGCGTGGAGTTGCTCACTTTCTCGCTTCGCCCATTTGCTACTTGTATTTAGGGAGCACGGAGGCCCAAGTGACCCCACTACCATCGCTCCTTGGGAAGGTTTGCGGTGCCTTCAATGGCCTTCCTCACCCTGAGGAGCCTCGGTTGCGACATGCGTCAAAACCCGGCTAAACCGGCCGAAAGGTCGAAGGAAGGACTCCGTTCAGGATTTCAGCTGGGGATAAAGGGCTGGTGTCCAGTAGGATGACTTCAGACACAGATTCATCTTCCGTTCCGCACCTTAGGACGATCCTGTACCTGACGACTCTGCAACCGAGCTGCAGAGAGTGGCCGGATAAAGAGCAAACGCGGGGGGTAGAGCTCTCCGCCTCTCCGCCCCTGAGGTGGCTTCAGATGCGGCTCATGGGCATGCGCCTGGCCGTGCTCACCGGCCTCATGCTTCCCGCCCGGAGCAGCTCTCAATCTCTCTCTGCCTTCTCTCCGCGTTCTCTCTGCCTTCTGCTTAGATTCGCGGCTCCGCCTCTTAGCTGCCGCTCAGGGTCTGCGTCTTTGTCGTGGGTGCCCTGACCTCTTGCATTACCATCGCCTGCGCCGTGGTCCGCTGCGGCTTCGTCCCATGGCTGGCAGGAGTTTATCAGGCGTAGCACGGCGTAGTAGGTCGGTGTGTCTGTATTAATATGTATGTATCTTGCAGATGGGATGCTGAGGCTCTTCAGGGGCATGCACGGCCGTCAGCAGGATTAATTATGTTTCAAGCCACCAGGACTCCAGTTCAGCCTCTTGCCCTCACAACTTCCAAGTTGCCTCGAAGTTTTCTCGCCAACTCCTGCACAGCCAGAAGCTTGTGAAGGCTCCGACCGAGTCAGCTGCACTCAGGCTCCTGGAAGCCAGCTGACGTTTCAAAATTTAACGGTCTTTGGCCGGTCAATGCGTCTTGGCGAAACTATCGGGTGTTCACCGAGCTTGAGGGACGTCCGCTTTCTATGTGTTCGTTTGTCTGCGTGGATGCATTTTCGAGGTTTATTGATCCTTCGTGTGTGCAGGCGCTGCAAAAACTCTCCTCTCCACCAGAATCTGTACTGTAGAAAGCTTCCGAGGACGCAAGGGGTCGCTTCTGTTGCTACGGCCGACGCTCTGGCGCTGATTGGGACCCCGTTGCCCTCTTCCAAGGGTATGAGTGTACACAGCGTGTAGCAAAGCGCTTGAATCAGCAGACTGTTGACAGAGAGGCCCATGAGACAGCTGTTCTTATGAGGAGATGATTCAGGGCCATCTAAGCTTGCACAGGTTGTCGAGCCTATGGACGTCTGTCACATCCGAGGTTTGGGTCTAGGGCCTCCATTCCGTGTAGTTTCGTGAGACTGTGTAGTGGGGCGGGCATGCCAGGCCCAGGCCGGGCATATAGATTTCGTGGTTTCCGCATTCCGCAAATTCCGACTGATACTGAAGCAGGTGTTGTGAGGTTCTTCGGGGTCAAGCTGTGAGCAGGAGCAGTTTGCGCACAGACGGGAACATGTTCGGCAGAACCGAGGGGCTGGGGACCGCCGCATGCTGTGGCATTGGTGCCGCGGCTGACACGATTCGCTGTTGTTCTGCAGACTCCGATCATCCCTTCGTTTGTTGGTGGGAAAATTCGTATCGTGGAAGAGTTAGCTTCAGGCGCAGTGAATTGAATTGAGGTGTTCAAGTCCCTGGAGGTTCTGTTAAAGGCTCAACATCCCTCCAGGCCAAGTAGAACAGACCAGTCTCCGAAAGCACTGCGACGTCAGTTCCACATGAGGCCTACATGAGAAGCAACTGGATTTACTATACATGTTCCGTTTTCAAGTAAAATGTGTCTGACTTTTCTCGATCTCCTGTTCCCGATTTCCACGGCGTTCTCCGCACTCAGCCCCTTCAGGACGTCTGTGGGTGCGAGCAGGGCGGCTGGTGAAGCAGTGTCGCGGCTACAGCAAGGCACCCTGGCCTCCATTGGTTTCGTTCAGGCGAGTGTTTTTAATAAATCGTCAAGCGGTCAACCAACCAACCACGAGCCCTCCGGCGTGTTGCGCTTTGGGGCCGGGGACGGTGTGACAAGGGCATTGCAATGAAAGCGCGACCATTGTTAGTCGGCTCGGGTCTAGGTCCACTGCTGAATTGCAGGATCTCGATTGTGGAATTATTTTATTATAGGTGCGCTGGATCTAGGCTTGTTCCGCTGCTTTGCAGTTCTAGACGTCGAGAGAGCTTCGGCTGCCGGTGTAGGCAGCTTCAACCTTAATCATGTATAGTATCTCCTGAAGGAGTCTACTTGCGTCAGGGCATCCCCACTCCACGTTACGCCGCAGACTTCACAACCACCTCGCGTGCAGCCCTTCTTTCGTCTCTGCTTCTGTCAACCGCAGACTGTGGGTGGAAGCGGGGCATGTACCGCAGCAAAACAATTGAATCTTATGGAAACCCTAGAATAAGCCTACGACGAAGTCGGGAGCCGAACTTTGAAATGCGCAGTATTTTATTTTATACTGCAACGTCTGTCCTCTCCGACCTTCCGTCCCGACACCTCTACACTTTACGCCTGGCAATATCAATAGTTCTCTGACCCGAACTTCACAGCGAGTTTTTAGTTGCAACTTGCATGGGCCCTTCCACAAAATGCCAGTTCTGGATTTGTAGCTGTGTACCCTCGTCGATGGAATTTGGTCTGCCCAGCCGCTGCCTCACCTTGCCAGGCCGAGGCAGTTTGGGCTCATTCGGTCTCCTGGCATATCAGCTTCTATTTGTATGTGCAGTCCGACTGTGCTGAGTTTTGCAGAGGTCTTGAGGCACACTTTACGTACGAGTTGCGTGTTTTGCAGAGGTCTTGAGGCACAGTTTGAAGTTGACACGCTGCATCTGTGTGTCTGAAGTAACAGGTATGCCATATGCAAGTGCTTTCCAACATCCACATTCCAACCAAACTTCAGTCAACAGCCGTGCTGCGAGTTGCGTGGTGGTGGCAGTTCACTACCACCATTGTTTTTATCATCACCACCGCCAGCAATATCTCTGCTTCAAACAAAACTTACCACCGCCGCCACCACCAACCAGGATCAGCATCATCACCAGAGCCGTCAGCGAGCCATGCCCATCAGCAAGGTGCTAGCGTACCTGTACCACCAGCAGCAAAAGCAATGAAGATAGTCAGAAAAAACGTGTAAGAGCGATGTGCAACGACCAGGCGACCCATGTGACTGTTTGGTACCGAAAAGGTTCTGGGCCGCTTCCTTTTTTCCACCGCTATCGCCTGCCTCGTCAGCACCCTCGCCTTGGCAACGGAGAGCCTCGGCTTTTCGATATGTCGAATCAGTCGAATCTTTTCGGCCAGCTTTGGCACTTACTTCCCTAGCAAGACGACAGGGCCCAGGCCAGCCACCAGTTGCGAGCTCCCGTTTCGATGTTGTTGATCTGTGAAGTTCAGAGCGGTGCTTGGTGGAACGATACTTGTGCATTAGCGACGACGGCTGCGACTGCGGCTGCTACCACTACTGCTTCAGTTGCTAAACAATGGAGACGGTGTGGGCTTACCCGGTCACCTACAGATGGCTGTCTCTGACCACTGTGCCGTCAAAGTCCCAGAGCTACAGCAACATCTCTGGCCCAACCAGGTTTAAGCTAAATGCAAGATGATTTATTAAATCCGCGTTGCCGTCTTCAAAGATTGGCCAAGGTGCGTCACCGTTCTCTACGAGAATCTCGACTGGGTAAAGGGGTTTGGAACGGCATCTCGTGATCCTTGATTCGAGGGCTGCGGACATGCCATAGTTGCCTTGAGACAGTCTGGTGGACGCTGCAGTTGTTTTTCTGAAATACCGATTTTGGGCCGTCAGCTGGATCCAGATGCTCAGAAGGTACGATTTTCACGATCAGCGCTATCTGCAGCTCCAGGAGAATCTCGGACTTGCATTTCCGACATGGCGCAGGGAGCATGAAGAACGAAAGAGCTACCCTCAGCTTGCACACTGCAAGAGTCGAATCAGTTCCCATCATTGTGCCTCTTAAGCTACTCAGAGCTGTGCTCTTCCTCTTCGACTACTGCAATCACTGTCACGCTCCAATGGTCTAATCGCGCTTTCACCTCGTCACCGGAATTGTTTGACATTGACATGTTGTGTCCAGCCGGGAGTCTTATTACAAATTGACATCTGACTCCACAGTATTTGAGAAATGCCATCGTCAACAGCAATCCCTGCTGCAAAAAAGGCGGTCAATGCTCCCTCAGCTCACTGTGGTAAGCAGCATCTTCTTCGTTGTCATGGTCCTTGCATCAGCTCCCAGGATCGAATTCAATTCGGTTTGACGTCTTTTTGCTTCTATCGTGCAAAGCCAAAAGCCCAGAGTGACAGGAAGCAGAGACTGAGGCTTGGAATCGCATCTTCGTGCAGCTTGATTGCATATTGGCCCTTTCATGTTTTTATAATTATAGTTTGTGGCTTGGGAGACGTTTCAGTAGAGTTGTGGTTTCTGGCGGACTGCTGCAAAGGCCAGGGAAGGGGGCACGGGCACATGCGGACTGTAGACTGGTAGCGTTCGAAAATACACAAATCGACGAAGATAAGGGTATCAGAGATGTTGGAGTCTCGTCGAGTTGCCAAAACTCTCGGGCAACGAAATTCTGCCAGGTTGGCCATCTTGCAGCCGACGCAGCCCAACATTATCCGAGCGAAAACACTGGAGAGGCCCAGAGACACCATCGATTCGGACTGCAGACTTCACACAGGCTTTCGCGCTGTCACATGCTGAAACACCACTGAATCCCCTGAATGCGTCAGCAGGGTCTCGAGTCATCTCGAGTTTCGAGTGCCGTGCGGTGAGGCCCCCGATGGCGCCGATCGCCTCCGATCGAGGCCTGGCCTGGCACTCGGCCGGAGCCTCAGCCCGAGCGCTTTACAGGACGTCGTCTTTTCCGAACATGTTGAGAAAATGGGAGACTGAGAAAGTCGGGTGTGGGTGTGAGGGTCAGGCTGAAGGTTTAGCGGGGATTTCCCGGGTTGGTGTGGATGAAATCATGTCGATGCAAACCCCATACTAAATCGAAATCCCCAGAGTCCTATTTGCTATGCGACAAACACCCTCAAACCAATAATCCCCGATTAACTGTGTTGACGTCTAGAGCTTTTGTATCATTGGGGCTGCTGATGTCTTGCAAATGTATGCAGATCCCATACAAAATCCGAGATCTGCCTCAAGCGACCTTGGCAGGCTGTGAAAGATCTCGCCAATCGCAGCCTCTCTGTCAGCGAACTTGTGGACTTCTACGGCCAGCTGGGCACTGGTGGCAGTGCCATGCCGCTCCCTGCTGGCAAGGATCAGAAGATCTTGGGTTTGGGGCGCTGGAAAGATTACTTAAAGGTTCATGGGCAGTTATGAATGGAGTTATAAGTCCTGCGTTGTAACTACAGTTACCCTACTTCTACCCATGAACCTCCAAGTACAAGTCTTCCGGAAGGATCACTCCGCGATGTCAAGACGTGACTAATCGATGTGCAGTAAGCCATGTCCCAAGCTCGACGTCTGCCGCTGGACTCTTGGCACCGAGTCTCCGAGGCACTTCTGCCCCAACGCTTCGACCACTGCGGACGTGGTCCGGCAGGCACCCGCACTCGCCATTGAGGTTTCTTGAATTCATGAACACCTGGCATCTCGAAGCCCTACAGCTCGCTTCCTGACTACAACTGGAAAGCCTATCCTGGATAGCCTAAGACCCAAGACTACGAACTTCGCCGTTCACTCCGCCTCACGCAGCACACGCCAAACATGCAGGCCATCATTCCTCTGTCGCGGCAGGGGTGGACGGGTAGCTTTTTCACTGCCAAGGACACATGCTCAGCTTGGGTGGATTGCTTTGGCATCGAGGGTTGGAAATTTTTCGTGATGCGGTATTGAATCCTCAAGCCCAGATGGTGGTGTTCTGTTGCTGCATTTCCAAGCAAACAGCAGCGGTGAGGAGAACTGTGGTCGTCACCCGCCGAAGCGCATGGCTGCCGGTTCGCAGTTTCGACGGGTCTGGAGGAAACGGGAACAAGCCGAACTACCCCAAAGGAAGTGTCTGTATTCGAAGAAGGCGGCTTTTCGCTTGTGCTTAAAGGCATCCAAGGGCTTTGGCCCGTGAAATCGAGGTGATGGCCAAGTAAGCTCGCACTCGACAGCATGTCCCTGATTGAACGAGAGCTTCTCGAACCTCAACTTCTTTTCAGACTGCTACGTTGCTACACTGCCTTTCGGTGAGCTCATGTCCGGAGCCGCAAGTCGAAGCCCAGGTGACACACTGCTGGTCGAACCTCTTCCTTCACCTCGCCGCTGCCCCGGTTTCACTCAGCCTCGAAAAGCAGCCGCCAGAGCGTGTTCTGGTACAGATGAGTGCAATGACACGAAGTGGTGACAAAGAATTTTCCTCCGAAGCTGTCTCTTGCCGTTGCAAACGCTGTTGTTCTCTGCTTCCATTGAAGATGGGGTGAGCCACTCCGTCCACAAGCCGAAGCGCTTACCGTTGGAATCATGTTGCAGGCCAGCCGCCAGCCCAAATCACACAACCTGTCTGAGAACTTACATGCCACCGGTCTCCTCCTCACCAAGTCAGTCGAGTGCATTGGTGCGAATGGCACTCTTTCAGGTTGCTTCTGTCGTTTCAGATGCACTCGACGAAGGGGAGTACAAGGCCGGGTACCGGCCTTGGTGTCAACACTTTGTGTTGTTTTGGCTGATGGCGTGAACGCTCCCTTTCCCATGTGCTCAGCATGCCTCAGTGCCTCTGCTACAGGAGATGGCAGACTCGTTGGCCAGCGGGCAGTTGCAAGAGGCCAGAGGTTAGGCAACTCCTTAAAGCCGTGCGGAGGAAGCCATTCAATTATAGTCTAAGCTTGTCGAGCCTGGTCTCGGGCAGGATGGTGGCTGTCTCAATCTTCCACACAATCAGCTTGTTAAGTTGTGACTCGATCTTTTCGGTCGGATGCAAGCATAATCATGAACTTCTCGCGTGTTGTTCTTCGTCCGGTGGATTCCACCTCGCGGGGTTTGCAGCTTGGACTTGGCCACATGCATGGTGCCAAGCCATCAGACAGATGAGCCAAAGGCCCAAGCAATCAACAAAGCTTGCTGAGAAATTTGCATGTGGGCCTGAAGGGCGGTTGTCAGAACTTTGCGGTCCTTCGTAGGTGCGGAACCGCTTGCATGCAGCCGGAGCTGACGAAGTGAGATATTGGATTTGCGCCTCGCCCCTGCATAGGATGCCTCTGTTTTGAAAGAGCTCGGAACCCTCAACACTTGAAACTATAATCACCGCCTACTGTAGCATGGAGAGTCCGACCTAGCAACGCAGAGCTGTTGATTGCGCATCGCGGCTGGCTGGAACCGAACGGCGTCCCTTCACTATATGCGGTTTGCTACTACGCAGCCTAGGTGCCTTTTGTGTGAACCAGCATGCCTCCATTTGCAACGGATTCGGCCCACCACCAGCAGATCCCCGGATGTACGAGGCCATTGGAGTTGTGGGAAGGTCCAGATTGGGGGTTCAACAAAGCTCATGTATGGCCAACCCTCAGGAGTGGGACCTGAAGCGACGAGATTCCGTCACTGGCTTGCCGTATCCGCTGTGCGATTGCAAGCACCCCAAGTACCTGAACGATGCGGAGGAGATGTGCGAGTTGAACAAGTTCGACGACGTGATCGACTTTCTACACAGAACGGTTCCCGAGTTTGCACAGGTCGTGAGTGTCGACATCAAGTATGAGGTGTTCGAGAGGCAGCAGCAGGGTGCATACATCATGAAGCATTAACCTCCACAAAGGGCAAGCATCTTGCATCATGACCCAAGACAGATGCTAATCAGAAGCCTTTACCACCTCAAAGCCTTGGCTACAGCCAGGGCGTGGTGCGTGGCGGAATTGGTGCGTGCTTTCTACTGCCACATTCCACAGCGTGTCCTCCTGCATAGCGACAAATTTCTGGAAGCTCGGAAGGAAGATCAACATATTTTCAATATCTAGCTGGTTTTTGGGGTGACTATCACCGAGAACCGGTGGCATGGCTAGCGACATTCCATCGGTCACGAGCAAGTAGAGAGGGAGAGAGGCAGAAGTTCACCGTGTGAGTTGGTTGTTGAGGACATTGAGGAGGAGGAGCAGCACGTCTACACATTGCTGACGACGCTTACAGTTCGGAACTGCAAGGCCTCACGCGCGGAAGACAAGGTGCGCACTTCTGCGAAGGTCTGCAAGATGGGATGGAATGCTTCGCAATATACCATAGGTCAAGTTTCGCTTGTAAGCAAATACATGCAAGACACAAGACAGACAGCAGTTGGCGGGGAGGGAAAGAAGTTCTTCTTGGGCACATACAAGCACGCCGGGTCTCTGCCCTGTCAAACATGTCGCACACTTTGTCAGGAGATGGTTTTGAGCAAGATTCCAGACATCCAGACCTTCGATGAGCAGCTGCAGTATGTGGGGGACCCCGTCTTGGCGAAAGGAGACAGTTTCAGCTGGAAGTCTTGGTAAATTCGAGGTTTGGGGTTCTGCTACTCCTCGCATTCACCGACCGCTGGTTCTTAAAGCTGCAGCTATGCACATTTGCCGCTTCGACCGAGGTCATCTTCGGCCAACGCGGTCTTCTAAAGAGGCATGCTCGCGGGCATGAGTGGCTCTGAGCATGAAGCCGCACAAGCTCCGCAGCCAACATGCAATGCGAAGCATTGCGAAGCCCGGCTGTGCACCAAAAGCCGACGCGAGGCGCCTCGCCGGCCTGGGCCTCCTCAGCGCCGCCAAGCGCGTGACGCTGCGCGCCGCGAAGAGCGTCGCGGCTCGGCTCCGCTCGGCTCCGGATGTTTCGGTTTATGTCGGTTGATGTTGCTGATGTCGTATACTATCACCGTTGCAATCAGCCTACTTGAGGAGAACCTAGACAGGCTTGAGGGTTTGTTGATGCTGATGCCTGATGCGGACGCAGGCTTGGGTTTGGCTATTTTAGCTTGACCTTAGTTGTCAGAAGATTCTGGGCCAAGTCGAGAACAGATTCAGGTTGGCAAACTCCACATACACTTGGGACTGCCTCTTGATGAAGCTGCTTCTTTGGGCTGTTTTGGGGGCATTCTGCACGTGGTTTTTGGATCTCCCTGGTGTCCTTGGTGACCTCATGTGACCTTGGTGTTTTCTGGTAATCAGGCTTCAAGGCCTCTTTGCAAACTTTTGCATACTATATTGGCCGTCTTGAGGGTTCAGGCTTGTCCGAAATTCCAATCGGTGATGCTTCCAGGGTGCTTCGTTTGGGCTTTGGACTCTCATCGAAGTATTTCAGTCAGAGTTTTGTAACCAGATTTGTGTACGTCATCAGAGCTCAAGCGCGCAAAATCTGACTTTGTCTGCGATTATGTTTTCTGTTCTTACTTCGCCCATGTTTCGAGCAGTTTGTTGCGAACCTTGCACGGGCGGCATTCGTAGACTGTAAATGCATGTAAATGCTAAACGAAGCCAGCCGTGGATTCGCTGTAGATGCTTGGGAAGCTGAAAATGTCTGAAGCCTTGTTCATCTGTTTTGTGGTACCAGTTGCCCGCACCATGTCCGAAGGACTTGCGTTATGTACGCGAGCTTAGCGATCTGAGCGAGTCCTCGCGTTTCGGCAGCATTTTTGTGGCAGATGCGTGAAAGCAATGACCAGACTTCGCTGGTAGTGGTGTGATGCGTTGTTTAGAGGGTTTTGGTGCACCGATGTGACACGCAGAGCCCACGAAGCCGTGAACAGAGGCGGAGTTTTGAATCACAACCTTGAGGCACTCGTCATCAGAGTCAGAGTCCATCGACTGCTGAGTTGCCGAGTTGCCCGATGCTCGCCTTAAACCAGCCCCGGCTTCTTGAAGGTCTGGAGGCGTAGCTAACGTCGGAGATTATATCAACGGAGCTTCTCAGGAGGAGAGTTATATAGGCTTCATGGGATCTCATTGCAAGATTGTTGAAACCTTCATCTCGCGTACGTTCCAGTCTCCACTCCATTGCAGGTGTCAGCCGTGCCGCAGACGTTGGTTGACGGTGGTGACAAAGTAAGAGGCTGCATACTCGTGGAGGAGCAACTCAATGCTGTGGCGGACTGAGTGAGCAAGCGCTGACTGGGCGAAGCACTGGATGCTGCGAACGGTTTTTTCCCGCCGTGGGTCGTGCAGTGATCCATGCGAGCGATCCCCTAGGAAGACACTTTGACCCGGAGTGCGGCAACTCTCAGATGCAGTGGTCACGGCAAGCAGCTCATCTTGCGAGGACGATCAGCAGATCGTTTCAATCAAGGCATCGCAGCACACCTGACGTATGGAATCGGAAGAAAATGTGGCGAAGGCCCCAAGGACCAATGGCACTTTGAACGGCCAACTTTTGGGGGCTGCGAGTACAGAGACGCAGCCCACCTGCTGGAGGTCCGAGGCCTTGGTGGAGGAGGCACTGACCGACGCTGTCCGAGCTGTCGGTGCGGAGGAGACGAAGACCTTTGTGTGGCAGCACGAGAAACTGTGAAAGTCGCGTCACGGCGAGATTCTGGCTCTGGCATGGGCATGAGCTTGCAAGGCTGGTGCAGGTGGCAGGATGGTTTCGATGCAGCCGGGTTCGACATCGCTCGACCCACTTACTCCGTTGCTCGGAGGTGCAAGGACTGGCACATGCATGTTAACTGTAACTATTGACTGTGTGACGGGTGGTGATCGCTGTTTTCGCTTCACTTGAACAAATGCCATGCTACTGCCAGTCCTAGTGAGCCAAAGGAACAACAGACTCTTTGGACCGACAGTGGCATAGTTTCATTACAGAACCTGCCCGTGGGCGTAAACTTTGAAGTAGGAAGTCTGCCCCGTCATCAGGCCTGAGGGCGGAAGGCATGGAAATGCAGCAGACCCAGCGCCAGCGTTTAGATTTAGATGGTTCTTGCCTTGAGGCTTGTCTGCGGCCTGCAGGGTGGTGTGACTTGAGCGTAGAGCTACGTTTTTTGGTATCAAAATTACGCACTCAGTAGTGAGGAGTTTGTTTCTTTCTTGATTGATATTCCCGAACTGGCGAGGACCACAGTAGCAGAGAGGGCAGCAACGGATATGCAAGGCCACGAGATTCAGGAACGCTACTATATGTCTTATGATTAGAACTGGGATAGCCAGCTATCGGACTGGTTTGGTAGCTCCTGCGTGGGTGCAGCCAGACTCGTTCGACAGCCGGTTTTCCCTGTGTCGCACCTCCACCCTGCTTGACCGAATCCTGAGCCATTGCAAGCTCCGCTGGTCCTGGACCAAGCCCTCGCCACCGTCCCTCCGCCCCGTTGATTCTACATCAATGGAGGTTTGAACCCTCATGCATCTGCTAGAGCCTCGAGGGTGCTGGGTCTAGGACGTTGCATAGCGGTCTCTCCCTTGCGGGTGTTGCCAGCTTCTCGTGGAAAGCTTGGCCTGCCAGCATCGCGCCATGCCGGCCGCCGCGCACCCCCGTCCTCAGCCCTCAGCCTCACTGTCCGCGAAGCCTGACACTGCTCGAGCCCACCACTTTCAGAAGGCAACCGCACGCCCTGCGCATGTGCCCAGGCACGTGTGCACGCGCGCGCGCTTGCCTTCCGAGAGTGGGGGAGCTCGTGCAGTGACAAGGCTTCGTGGGCAGTGGGGCTGAGGGCTGAGGACGGGGGTGTGCGGCGGGCGGCATGGCGCGATGCTGGCAGGTCAAGCTGACCACGAAGAGCTGGCTATACGCGCAGGGAAGGATCGCCACGTAGCGTCCTACACTCAGCACACTCGAGGCTGAAGCAGACGTATGGGGTGTGTGGGCATGGACTGGTGGGGCTGCAGCGGCTGTGATGGATTTGGGAAGGCGGGGTGTGGGCGGAGGGACGGTGGCGACAACGATCTGTCACATATCGAAAAACGGAGGTTAGAGTAGCCTTCATGATAGAAACTCTTGTGGCCTTGAAATTTCAGTTGCTCTGTCAGTGAAGTTTCCCGGATGAGGCAGAGTGCTATGCAATACTGCATTTTTTTCATTGCTCGTGGCTTAGCACTGTCATAAACATGCGGGCAAACCAAGCATTGAAGTAGATCCATTTTGCGGAGCACTGCACAGCATAAAGCTTTACAGGGGAATCGGGGGCCATGCGAAACAGCTGCCGCTGCTGGCACCTGCCAACCTGGCATGGCTCCTGTCCCGTTCGGGCCTTGAAGACGGTGTTCGATTTGCAGGCAGTTAGCCGCAGTTGGACTGTCACATCACTTTGCGCTCAAAACGGTTGTTCTGCGCCCCGCGAAGCGGGCCAGTCTTTCCTGACGTGATGAGACAGGTGAACAAAAGCCGGATTTCGGAGCGAACTTTCAGAGCAAGCTCGGGTTCGGAGGATACCGGGGTGTGGCGGACCTGAACTCATCGTGTTTGATGTGCATGTTTGTTATTCAATGGAGTGATAGATCGGGTGCAGAAGTCTGAATTGCTCTGCATTTTGATGCTGCAAACTACGATCTCTTGTGCTGCAATGAGGATGTTCTTGTATCACCCCTCAATCGGCGGTACTCGTAGGACGAGGAGAGGTCTGAGGAGTCCGAGGAGTGGGAGGCGCTTTGAGGCTCTTTCTTTTTCTGTGGAGGCTCTGCGTGCCCGGGCGGGTCGCCGCGCGAGTGCGCGACGTGGCCCTGGCGAGGCAAAGCCTGGCTTGGGAGGCTCGCAATTGGCTCTAGGCTCTAGGCCTAGGCTTACTGAAGGAAGCGCCTGGCAGTGCCTTGCCTGGCTTCCAGCCACTTAGAAGTTTCGGGCTGCGGCCAGTTGCTCAGGGTTCTGAAATTCACCCTCGAGATGTTGATATTGTGGTTCAACACTCTGTGTTATGACTGTCAATTAGTGTTATGCTAAAGGGCTAGCTCGGTGGGTTTCTGGCAATAGAGCGGCCGGCTCTCCGGCGTGGTGAGATTAGATCTATACTGGTGACAAATCTCAAGTCAAGGCATGGAACGATATTGCAGACCCATGGGGAAAGGAAACTTTGTGATGGCACCTCTAGAGACTCTGGTGGCTGCGAGGTCTGTCGGATGGCTCGCAGAGAGATTCATCTCCTTTTGATCCCCTTCCATCCCACGCCACCAGGTCCTGGTCGAAAACATCAGCACGAGCCAGCGCCACAAGGCATCGTCGTCATGCCAAAAAGTCTGCCGACTTTGGGCTTGAGAGCTCTGCTCTTGGCTCCGATCCAGGCAGGGCTTTTCCGCCTCCAGCAGCTGATGCTTCTCCGCGGCTTTCTGGCGCTCCTGGCCGGGCCGCGCCCAGTCCCGAGATGTCCCGAGGAGTCATCGACTGTGGCAAGAGAGTAGAACTAGCACCGGAAGAGCTTGAAAGTGCAAACAAAGCCCGACAGACCGTCATTCCGTGGCCTGAGGCCGTGCCAGACACCAAGCAGCAGAACGGGAATCTCGTGTGGAAGGCGCCCGGACACAGACGACGGGTCTCGAATTAACACACTTCTTCCTCAGGCGTGTCCCTTTGTATGTTTGGAGAATCTGTTGTCATGACTTCCCTGAAGTCCTTGCAGGTCTCCGACACCGCTCTTTGGAAAGGTTGGCTTTGCTCTTCCTGCTCGCCTGGCACATACCTCAGTGACTGATCCAGGAATTCTGGCGTTCTGCGCTCTGGGTACAAGAGTGGTTGCGTGTAGAGGAGCCGTGGTCTTCCTCTGTTCATCCGCATGTTCATGCTTGCAACTTCTCGCGCGGATATTCTAGGACTGCTGTGCTCAGAATCCTTGACGAAGCTGACCATTGGGATGCAACCTCGTAGCAAAGCAGGTAAATTCTGGAAAGGCTTTCTGCCTACAGGCATGTTCGGGCGCAGTCATCACCCAACAGCTTCCAGACTGTCCAGGAACCGGGCCGCAAAACGCAGCTGCTTGTCGGACTACCTCTTGAGGTGCAAGAAGCGTGGATCTGACGGGCGTCCCCGTCCCAGGGTCCCAGTCGTCCTCACAGTCGGGGCTGAGACTTGCATCTCTCGCCCAAACCCAACCTGCTCAAGCGGCGCTGACACGGGCCTCAACCTTCCCCAAAAACGCAATCTTACAAAGAGTCCCGGCAGAGCAGGTGGCGCCGCAGTGCTGCAATCAGCCGCGCTTGCCGGTCCGATGAAGACTTCGCCGGGTGCGTGTTCTGCAAATAGCAAGCCCCTGGTGATGTGTGTGAGTCCTCCTGGTGTTGATTTCTGGTCTTCGGCTACTTGATGAGGGTGCGGGCAGCGAGATCGCTACACTGTATGGATGGTGAGGAATATTTGCTGAGTGAAGACTAAGTCTCCCTATGTCTCCCTAAGTCTCATCCTCTCCCTCTGTCAGGGCGCCCCGGGAAGTCTGGCGGAGGTGGGCCTGCAGAGCCGTGCAGGGGCCCCTCGGACTTACGCAATGCCGGCCATGTCAACTTGCCCTTTTCAAGTCCCAGGGACATTGCCCGGGATCTTGGATGGGTCTAAATCACACACATTTTTGCTACTGTTTTTGCCTTTTTTGGGACGGAAGTCCTCTGGCAAACAAATGTCCTCCCATTCCCGTGATGCTGATTGTGATTTTTGCCTGTTTGTGTTGTGAGACATTGACGGTCCGAGAAGTCCTAATTATTTGATTGCGCAGTCGACTTCGCCGGAAGGTAGGTACTCACCAGAGTCATGGCAGCGCGTCCGGAAAACATCGAGGAATGGTTGCACCACGTTCAGCACTTCCTTTGCCCGGTTGGCTGGAACAGCATCGCTGATGCTCATAGCCTCTCCCATTGCACTTGTCTTTGGGTGGGAGTTTGGTGAAGCTCTTGGGGCCGGAGTTGCAGGTGAAACATGTTCCCAAGCACATCCTTGTCCGACCGGAAATGCATGCATGGGCAGTGAGGACCTGCACAGAATCGAAGACGGAGCACTTCACCGTGCAGGAGCAGTTTGGAGGGCATTGTGCACCTTTGCAGTTCTCCTCGGCGACATCGAGACGGAGTTTCTGCAGGCCGACTTCTTCTGCGAGAGCAACTGGGATGAAGCCGTGGATGTGGACATGTGCATGCGCGCGCGGCACAGGTATCCACAAGTTGGCGGCTCTTCGCAGACCTTCGCTTTATGGCTAGAAAGTGTTGTGAGTATCTTTCGGGGTTGTTTTCGAGCTCCATATGCCATAGGAGGAAGACAGGGTCTTCTCGCGTTCAGGACCTTCTCAAGCCTTTCGTCTGCCGTCCACAAGCAGAGCTGAGGGTTGTCACGCTGTATCAGATCTTCCACATTCCCAGTCGCATCAACCTGTCCAAGTGGGCGACTGCGCATTGGGGCAAGGCCATGGAAGCAGTCAGCAGAACTGCACGATGCTTTCTCAACCGGCCAGGCATCATCCGGATGTTGTTCTGACGATCCAAAGCTTCGAGCGCGGATTCCCCATGCTCCCAGTGCTCTGTAGCGGAGGCAGTGAGGGTGTCACTAGAATTGAGCGGGCAGAGGCATGGGGTTGACAACTTGGGTCCGCTACGATTCTGCAAAAATTGGAAGTGATCGCCTCTTATTGTCCGTGTACTTGAAGGTCTTCACGAAGTTTCTTGATGAACCTTTGAATTTCTACCAATCCTTGGACGGACAAGAGCTGCGGTGCTTCAACGCGTAGCTGCTCGTAAAGACCGGTCCCGTGTTCAGAGCTTCTTGAAAGACTCCTTACCTCTTGCAGAAGACGGCCTACCGTCGCGCTAATGGCGGGGCACAAGCGCCGGGATTGACCGAGACAGACGGGCCATGCTTCAACCAAGAAATCTGCTTCGCATCTCTGGCAGAGCCTTGGTTTGCCCTTGAGCTAGGGGATGGCTTGGATAAGTGTCAGTTATTGATGCTACTGCAACAAAAAACAGAATCTGAGCAACCGCGGGACTCATGTTGCGAAGAGACGTCTGCATCATGACTCGGCATCGTGATGGACCATCCACGGAGCGAATTCAGGAAAATGCAGCAATGCAGCGATGCAGGCCCAGCAGAAAGGTACAGGTTCGCACAGCCGACGTTCGCATCGGATAGCAATTCGCTACATTGGCGTGGAGGCTTCATGAAGCATCGCGCTGCGATGCTCATGTTGACCCTCGCTGGGTGCCAGTTTTTTTTGCACCAGTTCTGGTAGGTGCGACATCTTCGCTCTGCTTGTTGTTGCTCGCCGTGGTTCTTGTTCCGCCGCGTGTATTGTCGTCGGAATGTTGCGTTGCAACCCCATGTGGAGTCCACAGGCGTATATGGGGTTGCACAGCAACATTCCGACGACAATACACGTGTGCAATGCAAACATGAAATTAAAGAATTTGACGGAGCGGAACGAGCAAGGTCGGCGTTTGGAGCGAGCCAGATTCGGCTTGACGTCCTGTAAGCCCGATGCGCCGTTGAGCACGGATAGGTTATGGTCACACTTCCCAAACGCACATTGCATCTTGTACAGGAGACAGTTTGCTGGAGTGCCCATTCCTTCCGTGGACGGTTTTTTGTTTGCAGATTTTGGTGCGCGTGTACTCACGCAGCCAGCAAAAGCATTCAGTGCAACGAGTGTGTTGCATCATTCCGAAACAGATGTACTCGCAGCATGCTATGAAAAAACACCAACAGGCAACAGTGCATGGCGGTACCCAACACCGGAATGGACTAGCTTTGACCAAAAGCGGCTCAGAAGCGCGCCAGCGAGCCGTGAGCCATGCAGCCTGCAGAAAGGCAAACAGTGCCGCAGCACTTGCATGACCTGTCAGAACCCCAATTGATCAGCCCGCAGCACGGAACCAAACGCAACCCCGCTTCAACACACCGAATCTCAAATCTTGGGCACCGAATCCCACCAAGCCCAAACACCAAAGGTCAAAACCCCATCCATTTTGATTAGTGTAAGAGGACAGTGTGCTTGGCCTGCAGATTTCTTTCCCTTGGCTGGCGTGCCCACCACAAGCAGGTATACAGCTTCTGCTAGTAGCCACTCCGGAACCCCGTCATCTTCCCGAGGTTGTTCCAAACCCTGTGCCGGCCCCGCTGAGAGCCCGTTGAGAGCGAGGCGCCGGCGTTTTTTGTCAGCCGCCAGCTTCGCTCATCGGAGGGCCTTGCAGCGAGCCTTCGGCCCTGCACTCGGCTTCCCAGACTACGCACTGTGAAGGCAGCTTTGTTTGTTGACCATGGTGACGATGACTGTGAGGCCACTGGGCCGTGGCAAAGCACTGCGGTTGTCTCCGCCGCTGGGCACTACAGGCCCGGCCACTTTTCAGGGTTCAGTACTCACATGCTTGTCCGCGGCTGTTGCAGTACGATCTGGGTAGGTCATGCTGCAAGCCTGTTTTGATGTTTCCTTTTTGTTGCCTTTCAGCGTGGGAGGGAAGAGATGGTTGGGGCGGTTCCATGCACAAGAAAGGAAGGGCCCCGACAGGAAGGGCACACAGGGCCATGAAGGAAAGGGGGGGGGGGGGTCAGGCAAGGCCAAAAAGAGAAGTGTGGGCGACAAAACTGTGAAAAAATCACAGGTCCTCCTACTCGTACCAGACCCTCACAATTGAACCAAGCAGTCGAAAACACATAGCCGAGGGTGCGGCCATTGCATGATGGTCCCACGGAACTCTAAGGACTCCAAGCACCCCGGCCTCCGGCCAGCAGATTTAGGTCTTGTGATAGCGGGCCCTTTTGCCATCTTTTGCCCCTTTACGATACCGCGTTCTGGAGGGTTTGGAGTCTTTGGCTTTGGCCTTCACGCTAATCGGGGCTTCCGTTGTTGAGGACTTGGGTTTCATGCTTGGGGATACAGGGCCTTGACGCTTGAAGATTGGGGAGGTGCCTCGGTACTGTGCGGCCACGCTGGACACTGAGTTGAGAGCGTTAGTGCTGCGCCACGGGCCACTGCTTTGTGCTATTTCGGGCTTGTAGATGAGGTCAAGCTTTTCAGCTGACACAACTTTGCCTTGTGTGCCCTCGTGCCTGAGTCATGAAGCCGGCTCAAAGAACCCGCCAGCCGCACACCTATGTAACTCATCGGCGTGGCGTGTGCTTGCCTGTTAGCGTTGGCACCGGGGCTCGTGTGCATGACCTTGCTGGCAACTTGATAGACTGATAGACTGTCCGAATTACTGTTCCGCAGGGCACCGGCAATCGCTCTGGCTCAGGTTGACGCAACGGCAAGCAGCGGACATCGAAGCGTCGCTTGGGTTTGTGCAATATTTTGCGTCACATGTCACCTATGATTAGCTGTTGCAGGGACTTCAAGCGTGACGAGGATTGTGTGTGTGTGTATGTGTACGTCGCATATAGCGCCAAAGGAGTGGGTAGCGATGCAGAGCGTGACATGCATTGCTGTTGAGGACGTGACTTGCGTCGGCTCTGCAATTATTGTTTGAACTGCACGTGTATGAGGACCTGAGTCCCAGCTGCTAACCAGAACTGAGAACCCACTGCCTGCCTGCTCATAACCAGGCCGAACTCCACAGCGCTGTGGCACAGCGCGCTGAGAGTCGCCCGGCTTCCGTGCGCTTCAGCAGCCTAGCCGCCAAAGCGAGCACGGCCCAGGCCCAGACCAGGACACTAAATGCTGCATGCTCAAGGGTCACACCGTCACGTTGTGTCTTTGGGAAGGCTTGGGAACGGCAGCCGCACGCAGTCACGCCAGCAGTCGCCTCGGGGCAAGAGTGGGACTGCTTGGAACGTACCTGTAGTGAGCCGAGAGCAACAGTCGTCGAGTTTTCTGAAAAGTTCGATGCAGAAGCAGCAAACGCTGCATGACCGAGAGACTTGGTGGCCTGAGGCTTCCAAAAACTTTGGCAGCATAGCCAGTTTGGGCTAAACCTCTCGCACTTTGGATGATGCCTTCGCTCTTATTTGGGCCGGGTGGCGTGCCATGCAGAGATAGAAGCTTTGGATTTCATCACGTTTTTGGCATTGCTATTGCTACCTTTTGAGCAGCATCTTCTAGCCAGAATTCGTGGGGACCCTTTCTCCCTCCTCTTTGCACTGCACGGGCAGGACATGCGGAGGCACGCAGGTAATTCTCCTACTTCGCAATTGTGCCGCAAGGTTGAGTGGCCAGAAACTGCTATAGGCACACCCGCGCAGATGTCGCCAGCAAAATTTGGTGCCTTCGTGACTGTGAACCGCCAGAATGAGTAGATTAAATTGGATGGCCGAGCGTCTGTGGCCTCATCTTTCTCTGAGGCGGAGTCCTACGGCACCTGCCAACACGCTGCGCTTCAGCGGATTTCAGCGGCCTGTTTGGGCACTATCACTACCCATGATGCGGCGCTAATGTTTGCCTTCTGCATGGCTGCCAGGGTGGGTTTTTGGAGTTTGAGTCGCCATGGTGTGACATATCTTTAGACAGGTACAATGCATGTAAGTGAGGAAAGTTTCGCAGTAGAGCACTCTTGAAAGACGGTATATCTAGTAGCACAAGCGTCCAATCCCAAACGCAACGGATGGGGAAGCAGGAGACAGCCTGCTTCCATGCATACTGGGTGGCTGCTAGGCAGTCGCTTGCGGACGCCATTATTCACTTGCGGCTTTAGAATGGTCAACGACAGATTCATCAACAATGTTTTGTCTTCGATGAGAATCTAGAGCCGTACTCGATGTTCTCGGGCGCCTCACATACGGAGTCCAAGACTCGTACTGACTGCAACGAGGTGCAGAGCTTCGACAAACGGCCGTTTGGCCTCCGGGCACTGGGGTGGGGAGCCGTAGTTGCCCTGGGGTGGCTGCGGACGAACCGGTGCCCTCTTGTACTTCTACTTGGCCTGATTTGTTGTTGTACTTCCCGTCTATGACCTTCTCCAAGGAACGTAAGCCCGAGGTGGTAAATGCGAGAACGCTTGCTTGAATGATGTCCTGCAGTCACACCCGGTCTGCTTTGTGGGGGAAGCACAAGGCTCTGGAAAAGACGAAATGGAGTCGTTCGGCATCTTTCCAGGGTTGCCTGCTGGAGAATATGGATGGGATGCCTGTGAGGACTGAACCAATTTCTAGTTGTTTTCGAGCTCAGGACAAGGAGATTAGTGTAGGAAATGGCACATGTTCTGCACCTTTCAGGGATTTCAGGGGCTCATGAATGTCAGGGTGCCGCCGCAACAATTTGATCCTGCCGGCATGGTGCAGTTGCGCGATGGCATTGCCAAGGCTTCGTGAAGCGTGCATTGTGACCGCTTGATACCATTCCAGCCGGAGTCGAAGACAGCAGTAGATAGATGGATAAGTAAAGTTAAAGTGCTGTCTATTCTAGATCATGGTGGAGGGCGACCTCGAACGGAAGGATGTCTCAGTCGGCTCAACACGGACAAAGCATTCCCGAGTGATTCCCAGTGCTTGTGTGACGGCACTTGTAGAGAAATCTAGTGCTGGGCACGGCAAGATATCGGCACAGCAGAGTCCCGAAATCAATTTTAGTCGGCAACAGCAAACAAGTGCCTACAGTGGCAACAACGAGAAGCCTCAACTCGCTTCCATCAGGTGCAGACGTTCCAAAACCCGGAACCTTCAGCCCTTCGATTTGAGTAAAGCAATCACGCAGTCATCCCAAAAGACCTACTGTATGCTGTGTGAACTCCGATGGCGGCGATGGTCCCGGTCCAGGCCCAGACGAGGCCCTTACAGATAGCAAAGCAGGCAAAGCAAGTCGCTTCGGCACCGGAGTTGAGTTCAGGCCTAAGCTGATCTTGTGAGTGAAGCCGAAGGCCTCGCGGCTGCCGCAGCTGCAGGGACACTCGTGGTCGCCTCAGTGCAATCTGAAAGCGATGGGAAAGCCCAAAGGCACGGAAGATGTGGGATCCACGTTCAGATTGTTTCTCCCTGTGTCCCAGCAGGTCTAGCAGTGAGAGCGGAGGGTTCCATGATCGAAGGCCCCAGCACTACTCAGAAAGATCAAGTCAAGACAAGGTGACAACCAACTTGCGAGCCTGGATTGGTGGGGCGAAATGTCCCCCTTGAGCTGCAGGTTGCGACTGCGCCCCTGCGTCTCAGCTGCGCCCCTGTGGCCGGGACAGGAATAGAGGGAAGGGGCCGGGAGAGGAAGTTTGCGATAGGGGTGGCTCTAGGGTTTAGTGCTTGGCTTACACTGGTTTCTTGCTTGGGCTTCAACCCTAGCGCCCACTTGTCAGCAATATTGCGCAGGCGTGGACAGGGTCAAATAAGGACTACTGAGTTGCCCCTTGGCCGTGCAGGCTGCCTGTTTTCGGGACTCGGGACTGCAACTCTGACAGGACGGTTGTGATAGCTCGCTCTCTGAGTGTCGAAACCTGGCTACACCAAAATTGTCTAGGGTGCAGTTGGCTCACGCTGCCCCGGGTTCCGGCCCTGAGGCCACCCTCCATACCGCGCTGAACTTTCAGTGGTCCCAGTGTCGGGCTAAGTTGCGGTGACAGGATGAGTCGTCCTTGTTATACGTTTACCTATATCTACCCTAAGAATAGGAGCACCTCGGATCAAGAAATGCTTTCCAAGCCCCTCGCTTTTCTTTGCACATTTGTTTCTGCTGCCTTCAGTGCTCCGGCGTGCAGATGCCCTTAACGTATGGACCAATGAACCAACACAGCTGTTTGCATCCCAACCGGAGGCCCCGCGCTGTGTATGGGCACCGCTTCAAGCTGCCCCAGAAGCTGCCGCAGGGGCTGAGGCAGGACCTGCCGTCCATGGTCGTGACCTCCGGGCTACTGTCTGTGGAAGTGCCGATCACAGCACAGCACGGAAGCTCCGAAAACAATGGTGCAGTCCGGTCCAAACTTAAGCCATGAAGAGCCTAAGTAAAAGCCTGGCCTAAGCTGACCCCACGGGGCATCTCAGATCAAATCGTAAACCGTCGATGGAAGGTATTGCGCGGATTTCATCAGCGAAGCAGAGGAGCGGGAACTCGACCAGCTGCTTTCAACCGGTCCATGGTTGCCCGGCCCCTTCTGTAATTGGGTTAAGGCTTGCTCGGTTCATGTCTGTCAGACGCTTCGAAGTATGGCCTGTGCTTATCGAGGACTTGAGGACTTAAAGAATGTAGGACACGTGAAGCTTCGTAACAGCGCGCTCGCATGCGAGTGCATTCCAGCCCTACCCGAGGAAGCTCGAAGCAGAAGGCAAGCTCCATAAGCTCACACGCAAACAAACAAGCCAGCAAGCACACACACAAGCAATCAAACAAGCAACCACACAAACACACAACCACACCACACAAACACACAAGAACATAAACAGACAAACAAACAAACGAGCAACCAACCAAACAAAGAAACACACGCACAAACACAAGCACAAATCAAAACACAAATGCAAACACAAACACAAGCACGAACACCAACACCAACACAAAAACAAACACACAGGCAAGCAAGCAAGCAAGCAAGCAAGCAAGCAAGCAAGCAAGCAAGCAAGCAAGCAAACAAACAAACAAACAAACAAGCATGCA
>CAJNDV010027991.1:37761-50154 GCA_905221635.1 Symbiodinium sp. CCMP2456 | reverse complement strand
AGGGTTTAGGGTTTAGGGTCTGCCTCCGGTACGTATTACATACCCAGAGATTCCAAAGGCCCCTTAACTAAACACAACAACTCCGATACCTTAAATTACCCTAAGGGTCCATGTACTCACATAGTATATACATTGGCCCAAAAAGTACCTATATAGGGACTGCTTTAAGGCCAAAGTATCTACTATTTGGGTACATGGACCCTCAGGGTTATGTATGGGGGGGATCTCTATCAAGACCATTTACGATGGTGTAAGGTCAGGTAGACTTCCGGGATTTGGGATCAAAGTGGTGCTCTCGTTGACGGAACCAACAGTCATGCGAAATTGCACAGCAACCCGCCCATGCGCAAGATGCACGGCACCTTGTCACCTTTGTCTTATCGGGATTGGGGTAGCTTTCCGTGTTGATGTGGTCCTTTGAGCACTGGAAACCGAGTACACACATCAAACACCTCGCTCCTGAACTCCAATACGTTAAACTTCTAGCCACAGAGCCCTGACGCCCGAAACGTCCAGAATCCCATAGGCATCAAACCCATGAAACCTCAATGCCCTCAAACGGTTCGGATCCCTACACGCCAACGCCCTAAACCCCTCTAAAACAGAAAGCTCTAAACCCTAAACCCTAAACCCTAAACCCTGAAAAGCCCCAAAACGGCTTCGGTACTAGACCCACGCACCTGACGAAGGGCTCAAAGCCAGATCCTGAATCCCGAAACCCGAAACTTAAAATCCTACCTATAGTCTCCATTGTAGTTCCTTTTTTTTTGGATTAACCATTTCTATATTGAGGATCCTAAAAGGTAACCCCAAAAAGGAACTACAATGGAGACTACAGGTAAAACCTGCCCAACAACTGCGAAGCACGCAGCAAAATTTAGATGCGAACTTCCTGGACTGGGATCTCTGTTCCTGCGTCGAGGCCCCGCATATCAATATGGCTCTTTCCTTAAGCACCAAAAAAAACCTTAAAAGTAGGGGCCCTATACCCTTATACCATGAATCCCTATATGGTATATGAACTAAACCCTAAACCCTAAACCCTAAACCCCTAAACCCTTTTAGGGCTCTTTTCGTCCATAAGGTCCGCCCAAGGCCCCCACGTCCTCCAGTGGTCCTGCTCCGCGCCGAACTGGCACCAGAGGGCTTGACTTGAGATCATGTAGTAGGGTTTAGGGTTTAGGGTTTAGGGTTTAGGGTTTAGGGTGTAGGCTCTACTTTATGTAAGCTACATTAGGATCTGCAATGGTGTGGCGTTTCAGGAAGTTCCGATTTGGGCACTTCTCTAGATTAGGGTCCCTTTTCGGGTGCTTTATATACGGGTGCCGTACTATCTGCAGGACCTAAACACGGACCCTAGTTTAGAGAACGACTCATTCAGAATAATAGGGTCATAATAAGGAACTTCCAAAATAGTATAGGTAACTATAATCATAATCAGGAACTCCCAAAATACTATAGGCAATTAGTATGGTCCCTATATTACGGCTTCCCTGGGTTCCGATCTGTAGCGCTGCAAGATGGTGGGCAGCTGTCCCCGAAGACCTCCTGAACCCTAAACCCTTAACAAGAAAGGGCCGAGGAGCCTACTTAGACGGAGGGTCCCGGGGTTTCGGGTTTAGGGTTTAGTGGTTTAGGGTTTAGGGTTTAGGGTTTAGGCTCAAAATTTCAAGAGTTTACCGTAAATCCTGTGATTTGGGAGTCTTCGGATACTTATCTACTCGGCTACATCACAGAGTAGAATGGCTGAGTGGCCCACTACATAGGCGGCTGAGCTTCTAGACTCCTACATCCTACCCTGCACCCCCTCATCTCTACACTCTGAACTCCTGAACAAGCTTATACAATTCATGTACTCCAAAAGCCCGGAATCCTGAACATTCCTAAACTGTCAACTTCCCTCAATCCTGCACCCTCAACCCTGAAGCCTTAAAGCCCAACAATCCTCCTAAGCCCTAAACCCTAAACCCTAAACCCTCAACCCCTCAACCCCTAAACCCTAAACCCTAAACCGCGCCACACAGAAGGCCCGGCCATGCTTCGTACCACGAACCAACCACCGAGTCGCAATGTCCTTGGCTTGCTTCATTCAACCCCAAAGAGCTTCCCGGATAAGTTCCAGCATACATAAATAAATAAATATGTTTAGGGTTTAGGGTTTAGGGTTTAGGGTTTAGGGTATATACACATATATATACATATACATATATATATATATATACATATACACCCTAAACCCTATAAACCCTACAGCCTAAACCCTATAACAGCGGCACTTTTTTTTTTGGGGGGGGGGGTTAATTGTTACGTCGGTTTTCAGCGCGTGCGAGTCGGGCCAATGTTCCGGCTTACCCTAAAGGTCCATGTACCCATACCTATAGGCTTCATTGCAGTTCCCTTTTCGTGGCTCATATTTAGGATCCTATAAGGTAATCTAAAGAAGGAACTACAATGGAGGATATGGATATAGTATATATCTTGATATAGGGACTGGTTTGTATTGCCAAAGTATATATTATGTGGGCACATGGACCCTTAGGGTTACCCAAAACCAAGAGAAGAATCGGACATCGTATGTTTTCCTCCCTCGGTCTCTCTCGCTGACTCGAACGGAAACAAGTCGATAGGGAGATATGCGTTTCGCATACGTAGTGCATCTTTACCTGCATGGGGATACATGTAGATCGATAGCTAGACATACGAAGAGAGAGAGAGAGAGAGGGGCAGAGATACACATGCATCATATACCATGTGCATGTATGTAAATATGTATGTATGTATGTATGTATGTATGTATGTATGTATGTATGTGCAACAGTGTATATATATATATATATAAATGTTCACATACGCCATACTATAATGCGTAAACATACACTGTCCACGCCGGGGCAAGGTTAATATCGGGAGCCCAGCGGATCAGAGTCGGAGATAGACCAGACAAATTCGATTCCAGCTGCTGTGCCCTGCATGCAGCCGAAACTATGCACAAACCCTAAACCCTAAACCCCTAAACCCTAAACCCCTAAACCTGCAAGCAGCTTCAGCGAGGTCTTTGTAGATGCAGGTTGCAGAGCCCGAAAACCTAGAGCTGATAGGGTAAACCCGAGACCCCAAAGTTTCAAGAGCCTGCAAGTAGTGTAGTGCCTGGAGGCTCATGGGTACTTAGAAGTGGGGTTATAAGTAGGGTAGCTGTATTTTTTAGGGTTTAGGGTTTAGGGTTGTATTTATATCCCATATTGAGGGACATAAACCGGGATAAAAACTACCCATGATCCTGCGAGTGGAACCTGGCCCTGTGCCTTTGATGTGCAATCGTCAACACGAGCGGTCTTTCACATCCATGCCGCAGGTACCCTGATTCTGTATTTCGGGGTGCTGAGGGGAGTCAATACGGAGATCGATAAGACTACACATCGTCACGACTACACATTTATTCGCAGCTTTGGACGTTCGTGCATCATCCTCCTGTACTCTCTGATGGGTTATCGTCATGGTCGACAGACCATCATCATCGCCATCACACTCGCTGCCTTCAAATCATGAAATGACCATCATCAACCCTCCTCCTCCTCCTCATGGCTAATACCGTGCAGAGAAAGCCAGGGCGCTCACGCCCTGAAACCCGAAGTGCTTGGGGAGCCACACAAAAGTACCGAAGCCATCGAACGACTTGTGCCGAGAACTCTGTAAAGGACAAGACGAGTCTAGAGGCTGTAGACTTTCGGGATATTTGCTACTTTCAGCAGTGCAGTCCCTCCAGCGTACTCCCGCTCTGAATCAGATTACCTATACCCTCTCAAAAGTCATTGTTCATACTCTACGAACGTCAGCCAAGCCTGTGAGAGGCTTCTAGAATCACAGGTCCTGGTCGCAGGAAGTCCTGAATTAATGTTAAAACCTTAATCTCGGGAACTCCCATATTGACTCGCCAGGGTTCCCGGAGCAAAAACCCTCCCACTCATGTGCAGACAAGCATCTTATCCATTATCTTGGCAGCATACAGCGAGCCTTCTGCACGCAAGTGGCAATTGTCGAGAACCCAGAAATCTCATGCTTCGCTGGACAACCAATGCCAACAACATCGCTTACAACCTAACCCTGAAACAGGATACCTCCATCCCGGCACACAATAAGCCTCTGAAGCCCTTACAAACCCTAAACCCCTACAACTAAGCCCTAAACCCCAAAATCCTGAACTAAAGGTACCTTGGGAGGTCCTGGTTCTTCTGACTTCTGCTGCCGCTTCATCTCTCGGGATCGGATGCTCCACTCGCTGTTACTACGATAGAGGCCGGGGTATGTTTGGCCATGGGGTTCAAGGTTTAGGGTAGTCATCGTGTAACTATACACAAGGGCTATAGGGGGAGAAACTGAAATACATATAGTCCCTATATGACGAGAGTATCGCATGTCTCCACAAGCTTACTCTAAGGCTTGTCGACCTGAAGTGCATGGCCCCTTCTTCGGAGACTTCACGACCCCTTGCTTTTGTTAGGGATCCATCCTGAAACCAAACAGGAACTAGAGTATAGAATCCTTGACTCCTGCCGACAAGATCTAATTGCAAGTGGCCCAAATAGGAGTTATACCAGGGGTGTTCCTCCACTGCGGGAGTGTAGCATCTCCGCCAGAAAAATCCTAAAGCCTCAACCCCCGAAGCCCTGAACCATCCGCGGTGAGGGCCGAGCATTGCATTGAGTTAATGTGGTCTTCCTGCTTGAGACCTGCAGCAGAACCCATCAGCTTCGCTCCAGGCGTGCGGGGGAGGGCTCGTGGCTGTCATGGGCTTCGGCCTCAGGGTGTCGTTGCACACATCTTACTACAACAGACTATAATCTTAGTATAATATACTATACTATACTATACTATACTATACTATACTATACTATACTATACTGTAATATACTGTAATATACTATAACATACTGTACGTAATATACTATGATATAATACGATGATAAAGTGTAACATACTATAAGACGGGTTTGGTGAAGGACTGGCGGATCCAGGGCCCAGGGTAGTTTAGGATTGGCCTTCGCACTGGGAGAAGCCGAGGCCAAGAAGTCGACAGAGCTGTTTCGGGTTTAGGGTTTAGGGTTTGTTGAGGCCTGCAGAATAATTTAGAATTTTTAGGGTTTAGGGTATGCTGAGACCTGCAGAATAATTTATAGTTTTTAGGGTTTAGGGTTCAGTTCTTTTTGAATCAGAGAGGGTTTGTCACCACCTACGAGCCCTACCTGCCGCGTCGCCCTCGATAATGACCCGAATTACTTCACTGTCCATGTGCCCATACGGTAAAAACTTGGAACCGACAGTGCCTATGTAGGAAGAATATATTGTGTGGGCATATGTACCCTTGATGACATAAACATAGAACACCCTAAACCACAAACCCTGGTGACTCAGCACCCTCCTTTGTTTCTGATGCTATACTATACCCTTCAGCTCAAGGCTATTCCACAAAACACAATATCGTGA
Source organism: Symbiodinium sp. CCMP2456 (assembly GCA_905221635.1). Lineage (NCBI taxonomy): Eukaryota > Dinophyceae > Suessiales > Symbiodiniaceae > Symbiodinium > Symbiodinium sp. CCMP2456. The sequence continues at coordinate 44,673 of CAJNDV010027991.1, read as the reverse complement.
GTTTAGACTATATTAGCCCTAAGCCCTAAAGTCCTAAGCACTTGCACCTTGAACCCGACGGCCGACACCCGTACCCCGCAACCTTGATACCCATCTCTGCAGCTCAAACGACCTGCATCTTCACGGCTCTGCTAATTTGAAATAGACTCCGGAAAGAATTTGCGGCTGGAGGGTGCTTCAACCTTGAACCCTATTAACACCCTAATGAAACCGCCTGAACCCAATCCTTCTGAAGAGCACCCTAAACCCAAAACCCAAAAAACCCTCTTACGATTGCCTGTCACGCGTGGGGCGAGGTCTGATAGGACAACATCTGCCTTCGTCCCTCCAAGCCTTCAGCTGTAGGGTTTAGGGTTTAGGATTTAAAGTTTAGTTTAGAGTCTATCGTTCCGCCCTGAGCACCAAATCTTCTTGAGGATGCTTCATGTCTGGCCGTAGGAGGATTTGGGGGACGATGATGTCTGTTCTTTCGGACGTTTCTGGACTAGGCTTGGGCTTTATGGTATAAGGTCTACGGCATTCAGGACTGAAAAGGATTAAGCTTAGGGTACAAGGTTCAAGGTCTCAGGTTTAGGTAAAGAGTTTGCAGCGTAGGGCTTTAGGGTTTAAGCGCGATAGTATAAAGAGGGCACAAATGACTGGAACAGATACCAAAACCATCGTCAATCTCCCAATCCTTCGACTGAAAGCGCGCTTCTTTCCCTAAGCGCCATGCGCATAAAATTGCGGTTGAAGGAACGAGTTGGGTTATGTAGACCCCTCATTCACACACTACCTTCGCTAACAAGGACTTTGACAAGCATCCTATCTTTCTGGTCATGACAAGCCTGGCTCCAGTCACCAGGGCTCTACATGGACCATGGACTTTGTTTTTTGTGTGTGTGTACAAATTGGGTTTATACAGGGTTTAGGGTTGTTGGGCAATTTCTTGTCTCGCCATCGGACACATCAGACTTGTTAGCTAGATTCCATGCGGGACGGTCGAAAGTGCACGATAGACACAGGTGCAGGGAATACTCAAAGCTTGGGAAGCGCTCCAAACCGCTGCGCAGCAAACCCTAAAAAGTAAGCCCTACACGCTCGTCAAGCCGGATTGCTTTACTTCATGTTCGTTCTGACATGGAAGTCGGCCAGCACAATGCCAACAGCAAGGAGCAGCCTTCAATCAAGCCGTGTCCCGCCGAAATACCAGAACTCCCCCCCCCCCCAACAAACAGAGCCCTCAGAAGCTAGGGCGTCCGCGCTTCGATGATGCTTCGAACGGTCCCCTGCCGTTGAAGGTTCCGGGGTAGGGGTAGGGGTAGGGACAAGCAGCTTGCCAAATACCAAAAACGCCTCAACCCCCAAATCCAGAGACTCAGCTGCTAGAGTTGAGGGCCACGGGGTACACTCAGCGTTCGGGGTGCTGGGTCTTGGGTTCACGGTTTATGGCATCCGAATACCCACCGCTTGTTGACAAGACGATTCAAGAGGGGGCTGCAAATAGCACCGATCATGAGAGCAGCTCTCGGCGATACCGAGAAATCCTCAAACCAAACCCCTGGCGCCACGCGATCAGGAGGGGGTGGTGGAGATGCTACGGCCTCTAGACACCCTAAACCCTACACCCTAAACCCTGTAAGCCCTATCAACCTGATCCTAAACCCTAAACCCTAAACGCTTAGGGCTGGCTGGTATGGAAAGCATACCCTAGGCCCTCGGGCTCCAGTTACCGGAATAATAGGTTACTAACCATCTGGTAGGCACCCCAGCAAACTATGGGTTTAGGGTTTAGGGTTTCGTTGGGTTTAGGAACTACTATTCAGGCAACTCGGGCCCCAGGGGAAAGCATAGCGATGCAATAAGCAAGAAAGCTTTATACGCCGGTCGTTCGGCTCAAGGTGGGGCTTAGGGATATACTTGCAGTGCAGACAGCGCTCAGCACACAGCTTTCGACAGATGCATGCAGGCCCGGTCGGGCCAGACTCCGTCCATTGTCAAATCGCCACTCTGAATTACTGCACACATTGACATTGCGACCTCAAAGGGTTTTCCGAAACGATACAAAGAGCTCTAATCTTCATATGGACCCTGCTGGGCCGCCGTGTCCCTCAAGATCTTCTCGGCTTGCTGAGGTCCCATGCACTGCAAGCGGATGATATTGTCGATGATGAGATGGACATCATTGCTGAAGGGCGAGGGCGGCGGAGCAGCCGCTGGCACGTTGACGAAGCCACCCCACCCGATTCCTTCTTGCATGAGCATCTGGTTAGAGTTCTGCGTCATTGCACTCATCATGTTCCACGAGGCGGCGCTTGGCATCTCTTCCCCTTGAAATTCGGGAACCTGGGTGCTGAATGTGTAATTGTATAGCTGCTCCCCAGCGACGCGGTAGTTGTGAAGGAGGTCCTTGCCGCGGTTCATGTCAAAGTCTTGCCACGGAGAGCTCCTGTATCGCCTGGCACATTGGGTCAAGGAAAGCTGCCGACGGAGAGATGAATAATAGTAATAATAATATTATATAATCATGTTTAATCCTGTTGTTACTGTGATTATTATTACTATCACTATATTTCTTTTACTGTTAACCGATATTCCTATTATGACCAAGGAATTAAGTCATATCATTGTATTGCTATTGATGTGGAGCATGAGTGAGTGGAGGAGCAGCTTGTAAATTCCGTGAACATATGTATGTGTTCGTGTATCTGTTTAATATAGGTAGGCAGGCAGGCAGATTTATGGATACATCGAAACAAAGATAGAAAGAGAGCTACGGGTAGGTAGGTAGGCAGGCAGGCAGGTCGGTCGGCGGGCGGTCGGTACGCAGGTGGGTAGGTCAGTAGATAAGCCGTAGACAGATATCGATAGACGGATCGAGAGTCTTGAAGCGTGTTTCGCGGAGGCCTGCCAGGCCCCTGTTGCCTCCACTGCTCCCACTCGGTGCGGCGGCGTCGGCCACCGTTCGGCATCGTTGCAATGCGCTCTGGTTACAAGTCCCGGGCTGGGACGATCACCTATCTTTGAGCAACGCTGCAACAGAGTTCAGACAGGCATGCGGCATGCAGCGCAGGTACTTTGATACAGCTACAGTCTCTCTCTAGCCTTGAAGCTCCCCTTGCTGCCTGGAAGAACCAACTACGAGCAAAACAAACAGAGGCAAAGTGCAACCCATCTCCCAAACCCGGCACCCATAGGAGCAACATCAAAAGCAACCAATTCACTTATGCCGTCTCGTGCTACTATGAAGGGTGTTTGCTAGGGGAGAAGGTCGCAGGCAATTGCCCGACTCGTACATTTTGTCACATCATCTCATTGAATGACACGCGCCTAGCACAAGGGCCTTACCAACTAGAATTGGGGTTTGGGTTTTGGTGCTTACAAGAGTTGCCCTAAGGAATAGGTTTGGTATTTGTACTATTACAGCATCCTTTATAGCTCCCTAGACCCTGTGCCCAGATTGGGATCAAGACAAAACGGTGGTTTGGGGTTTGGGATCGAGTTGGAAAAAGACGGCTTTGATATCGTTAGAATGGAGTTTCATGACTTTTCGGGGAGAAGCAACGACATAACTCTTATAAAGAACCTATAGGCTCTAAGCTCTTGAACCCTATAGAACCATTGTGGAACCCGCTACTTCAGCCCCCACCCCTTACAAGGCAGACTGTTACCAAGTATTTGAGCTTCCATGATTTCTTCTATTAGGGTTTAGGCCTCAATGGTCACGGTTAAGGGATTCCAAACTTTGGATGAAGGCCCCTAAACCCTAAACCCAAACCCCAAAGCCCTCGCCCTTCAGGCATATAGAGCTCGAGAAGTCTGGCGTCCAAGCTCATATGGGGACACTGGAAGGTGATACAGGGTGTCATTAGGGCTAAATAGGGTTTTAGGCTTCAAGGGTTAAACCCTAAACCCTAAACCCTAAAGTCTCTAGGCTGTAGCATTGCAGAGAGTTTCGGTGCTTAAGGAGTTCAGGGTTGGCGGCCTTACGTAGCTGAAGCGCCTGCTTGGCCACATCTCCCTGGATGAAGGTGTGGTACTCCAGGGGGTCCATGTGGGTGGAATCGACGCCTACAGCTGTTGCGGCCTTTTGGGGGTAAGGTTTTTTTTTTTTTTTTTTAAGGGCCTTTTCTGTCACTGGCGCTTCAGAGCCCGTGTTGGGCAGGCGTGGTTCCACATACTTATCGCGTTGGTAAGGGTTTAGGGTTTAGGGTTTGGGGTCTATGAGCCTCTTAGCCCTGTGCGCCGAACCCTGAACCAACCAGCCTGGAGCCGAAACCAACTTCTACCTACTTCCCCAAGAAGCCAGGGAAATAGAAGGCTCAACTTTCATGTTACTACTAAGTTATAAGAGCCCGAAAAGTTTAAAGGTTGGGTATTGGGGAACTAACTCTAAGCATTCATGGGCCCTCTCGGTAATTCTGCTCAAGAGGCTCCTCTCCTAATTCTTGACTAGGTTGGAATGTAGAGGTTCCGTTTTTTAAAACCCGAAACATCCTTACGAAAAGGCTTGCTTGTAAGAGCCACCTGAACATACATACATACATACATACATACATACATACATACATGCATGCATGCATGCATGCATGCATGCATGCATACATACATACATACATTGCTATACATATGTACACGTAAATAATCATCACATGTGTGTACATATATATATATATGTCCATATATGTACATAACTTAACCCTGCGCACCTCTCCCGAAACCTAACGTCAGAAACCTCCGTATAAGGCGGCAATCCTTGCTTCTTCTTTCGATGGCTGGGTTCTCACAATATATCGACCCACAAGCAGCACATGACTCTACCAAATCTGTGAGGCCTTTAGGGTTTTAAGGCGGCTTTAAGATTTGAGAGCTGAGGGCTATAGAGTTTAGGGAACTTTACGCCCGAAGCCAAGAGCCTGGACCATATCAGGCCTAAACACACTACGTAAGCTCCAGGCGCCACAACCGGAAACTAAGTGGAATTCCAACCACGGCATGCTATCCTTGCAATAAACTTTAGGATTGAACGAACGGTTAACGGTAGTAATTACGAGTCGCGTCCTGGGTTTGCGGCTGTTGGATTTAGATCCTGCTGCTGTAACTTCCCAGGCAAGACTCCTTCTCTGGAACAAAGGCTCCCAATCTTTTGAATGGCTCTTTTTATGGAAAGGGGTTGGGGGTATAAATCCTGAGCGCCACTGTGGGTCTCAAGCTGTAGGTATCACTGGAGAAGAGCATTCAACCGAACTACCATGTACTCTGACTCTGCATCCTCCAGTCCTTGTACCTGTAGAGTACCTAAGGCCTTCAAGCATGCTTAGATAGGTATTTGGGGCCCAAATGTTGTGAATCTTAAACCGTAAATGCCGCAAACCCAGTCTTAGGGTATTGCCGCCGATATTCGGAACAACAGAATACGTACGGCCCACTGAAAGGACTGTAGCGACTTCAGGACGTAGAAGGGGCTGCACGGATTACACGGGGTTCAGGGCATAGGATCCAAGGACTTTTCAAACTCGGGTCATAATGCTTAGGTTGCTTCCTGCCCTGATCAAGGTACTTACAACCATACTTAAGGTTTAAAGTTAGGGATTTAAGCCTTATAACTGTTTCCATGAAGCCACACAAAAGGCTGTCGAAGCAAAGAAGGAAAGAAGGCTAAGCGCAGCGCCGATGACTCTGCTAGAAGAGCAAGAGGCCTGCGCCCTCAGAAAGCCATGTTCAAGATTTCGGATTACGGTTTCGAGGATTGGCACGAGCAGATCAAGCCCGAGTTTGTGAGGCTTTATGAACTTCTGCACAGTCTACCCACAGTCTGCATTGTGGCTTAACCAGACCTATATATCGGATCCTATAAGGGAACCTCAGAAAGGAATTTCAATGGAGACTGTAGGTATTCCCCAAACAAGAATCGGACACCGGGGCAGCTAATCCGAGTTCTGATGGGACATGCCAGCCCTTGCAAGCTCGACCCGCATAGCCTAAACCTTGAACCCTGAAACCCCTAAACCCCTAAGCACCTAAACCCTAGAACCCTTTAGGGCTCACCAGTGTGGGAGGCCGACAGCGGTGGTGGTTGGGATTCCAAACTTCGACGCGGAAAGGGGCTCCATCGGCTTCGTTGGCTTCGGGAAATCCTATAATATAGGGGACTTAATAATTGGAATAGGGTTTTGGGGGCTCCTTGTTATAATTATCGTATAATATACCCCAAACCCGATTCTAAATATTTAGGCCCCTATATTATAGGATTTTTGGTGTACAGGTTTGGGTTTAGGGATCGGATGACGTAGTCAGTAAAAAATGACAGAAAGGAGAAGGCACGAATCGCTTGAACATCTTGAAGCACTGTTGACTAAAAAAAGCAGACCGAACTGCTGTTTCTTTTCAGGATTCTCGGATCGCTGCCATACAGCACAATTCAGGATATCCGCTCAACCTCAAGCCCTAAACCCTGAACATCGACGCCCTGCACCCTAAAACCTTAAATGCCTAAACTCTGCAGGCTAATCTCAGAAAGCACGCAAGATGTATACCCAGCATCGTCAGATTGGGGCGACAGATACTCTTGGGCCTATATAAGGTTCATACTGTAGGACTGTAGGACTCAAAGGAGCATTCGGCTCTTGCGCTTGAGGACCCAAGCTTTAGCCCAACAGAAGCAGTGGCTGTGCCTCTCCACGGCCACCTCACGAAGTGAATTCAATCAATGGAACAAGGTTCAGGGAGTTTACAACTAATTAAGGAATACGACTATATTGTAGTCCCTATAACCCCCAAAAAGGAACTTCCAAGGAGACTATCGGCGGTTTGGTCTGGCACCGGGATCGGGTCTTGATGTTTTAGGTGAAGCCCTAAGGGCGCAAGTCCGTAAAATCAAACACAGCCGTAAATGCAACCTGATGTAGGGGCCTTGAAATTGGAATAGGGTTT
>CAJNDV010027980.1:37843-56722 GCA_905221635.1 Symbiodinium sp. CCMP2456 | reverse complement strand
CGCACACACGTGTGCTACTCAACAATAGTAGTAAGATAATAACAATAGTAGTAATAATCATGCATCATGACTGAACAGTCACAACAACAACAACAAGAAGAAGAAGACAAATAAAGGTAAGAATAACAATACTAATAACAACAACAATAACAGGACAGGCACTGATGATAATAGTACTAATTCTGGTACTAATACTAGACTTCCTGTTTTAGGAGTCCTTGTCGGCGGCCGTCACCATGGCTTTGCTCTTCTGCGGCTGGCTCTCGAAAACCGACTGCACCTGACCAAAGAGCGAGGTTGAAGATCTGCGCGAGATACTGTTGATGGACAAAATTCTGCATGACCCAAATATAGTATAGTACCATAAATCCCATAGTTTAGGTATATAAGGTCATGCAGGATTTTGTCCATCAACCGTAGTGCCCCCAGCCGATGCCTCACCGGCACTCGGTGCGTCCGCTCGACCATAGCCCACAGCAGCCTTCGAAGGAAGATGAGGGGAGCATTCCGAACCTGTGAAAATCCCGAGATTCACGGAGCCGAGGGCCTTCGATTGCTGCGGATTGCTTTCGAAAGCAGACCTTGGTTTCAGGTGCCTCCCTCTCTTCCCCCGGCCTCAGCCCTCCCGACAGGAAACTGCGATGAACTCTGCCGGATTCAGCTCTCCACGGCTCTGATGCGCTCGCAGCAGCAGCCGCGTATGCGGTATCTGCTTTGGACCTGAAACAGCACACAGGTACCAGTAGAGGCATATTTCTTCTCTTGGGAAAAGGTGAGCCGAGAGGGTCACTGCGCTGGCTGGCTTTCGAAGGTTGACTGCGCAGCATCTGCCGGCGAGGCAGCCGAGGCATGGCTCACCTGCGCAAGAGAAACCCTAGCTCCTAGAAAGCCGTAGGAAACCCGTATGAAGTTGTACGGCTTTCAAGTGCTCTCTCTTCTTCAACAACCAGGCCCAAAAAAGTTGAAACTTTTAAGGATAGACCGAATATCTAAGAGTAGAACCTCTGCAGAGCTTTGCTTCGGCTGCGACTCGAAGACGGACTGCTCTGCCTCAGTCAAGGCACAGGCCGTCTGGACAGGTTTCAGGTTTAGGGTATAGGCTTGAAGAGACTCTTGTCACCCTGACCCTTGCGCCTCCGTCCCTGAAGACTTGGATCCATAGTTTGTGTCAGCCTAGTCAAGCATGTCAAGCGATGAACGAGTGCTGGCAAGAAGGCGGCTGCGAGAGGTGGGGTCTCTGGCAGGACTTATCGAGGAAGTGGAGTTGGTCCCGGCTTGAAAATCCCGAACCGCGAGCACTTGAAAGCGCGGCACGTGTGAGACTCTCCGGAGCCGCGAAGCAGCCTTCGACTGCTTCGTGGCTGCTAAGACGCTTACGCTTGCACAAGCATCGAAAAGGGAGGCAGTCCTGCCTGAAAACTATTTAGCTGTAAAGGTTCATGTGCGTATCACTCCAGAGCCAGCAGCACGTCCTACACGGACACATCGAGTGCAGTGCTGCGATGTTGATTGTACTTCCAGCCTCTAGGCAGGCACTTCTGGTGCCGGTTCATCGGAGTCGGCGCTCTGTGCCTCAGGCTGACGCACTTCTACCCGTGCCCACAAGAGGCCTCCAGCTGGGCTCCCTGCTTGCATGGCAATGTGGCGGCTTGCAAGGCCGAAGGCCCTCTCAGCATCCGATTCGCCCTCGATTTCCAGAAAGGCCTCCAAACCGCCACTGCTAGAGGCTCGGGTTTGGAGGAGGGAAATGCTGACGTCGGCCTTGAAGTCGACTTCGTCTTCGGACATTCCTTCAACCTGCGCTAAGGAGCAAGGCCCTGCGTCGTCTCGAGGGCCAAAGAAAAACTCAGGACCGGACGACTACCGGGATGGCCTTGTCTTCATCTTCTGACTTGAAGAAGAAAGGCTAGTTGCACGACTCATGAAACGAGACCCCGACGTACTCTCCTTTCACCAGTCTCACTGTGGGTCCATAGTCGCATCCCCCTGTGCCTGCGGATGCGCACGCATGCGCAACACTTCCTGGCAAGGGGTGGCTCAGTGAGAAGCAGGACATGAATATCTTGGCACCCAACATTTGCCCCACTCTATTCCCGGGGCTGGCCAACCAGCCTCGGCGCTTGAAGTTCAACAGAAGCGATTAGACATGCAAACAAGACCGCCAAAATCTCAGACGCAAACTGCCGCTGCAGCTTTCGAAGTTTGATCTAAGACGAACTTTGGATTGTAGCCGCTGCCTGCCTTTCGGCTGACCTCGACGGCAATGTGCGCATGTGCATGTGTCGAGGATGTCAACCCGCCTCGACTTCAAACGTTCACCCCACCGAGGCAGCAACGCACTTCTCGCAAACTCGCAGGGCAAATTTGCCAGGCTGCGCTGCAGCCTCTGGCAGCCTTCCCAGGCCCAATGCACATAACTCAGCGCTTCCGCGAGACACAGCGGAAACGCGCGAGGCCTCAGGCCACCCAGAGTTGCCACTGCCATTACAGCCGCCACTGCAGACAGAACCTCGATTGCCAGGTTTTGTCGTCGTGTCATTCCCGGGCTTCTTTGGATGTGCACCCTCCATTCAGCTCACGGATTCGGAAAGCCGCATCTAAAGTCTCTGTCAGGAGTGCAATGGACAGCAGGCCGATACGGGGAGGCATGACTGTGACGACCAAGCAGGGCAGACGCACTGCCCCCCAAACTGCATCCACATCCCCAATCTTTGGATCAGCCAGACCGTTAGATGGGGCTCAACCCTGTGCTGCTCGCAACGGCACGCAGCAGAAGAGCATGTAGCGGTTCAGAGAAGAGCATGTGCTAGCCTGTCCTGCGATCAGTTATGCACAGAATATCCGCCCATTGCTTGCTCCAACCGGACTCCAACCCCCTCCTCCGCCTCCTCTGCTAAGTTACTCTGAGTTAGCTTGTTTGCCAGAATAAAGTAAGCATTCTATCTCGTATCGCGAGGCTCAAGTCAAGGGTGCCAGGACCCTGCGGTGGCCTCCTACGGGTGACCCCTGGCTTCTGCGGACAGGAGACAAGCCTTCGCTTTCCTGGCAGCGCAAGCCTCTCAAGTTGGAAGGGAAATACATTAGACCTCACCTACGACAGGTAATGTGTGAGGATTTGAACAGGGTTTCCATGAGGGAGTGCGAGGTGGGTGCACTGCCTTCGAGTGCGCAGGGGCATTGGCGTCATTGCTGTGCGTGGGCCCAGCTCCATGTCCTCAGCAATCAGTAGGCCAGCCGTCAAAGGCTGCATCGAAACGCTCGTAGCAGATTCTAGCCATTTGGGTGCCGAGCAGCTCAGGTGGAACTTGTTACTTCAACAGCTTCTCTCAGCCACAACGGCGGATAGCGGCAAGCACGTGCATACCACACTTTGAACGAAATGGCACCACAAACCCATATAAACCAGTTCTAGGTGCAATAAGCCGCTTTCTGGTGCAATTGGGATGACACTAGTCTGCTATACGGTACACTATACTATACGCAGTACTGTACTGTACTATACTGTACTATATGCTCGCCTTTTTTCTTCACTCTAGACTCCATAAACTATGACACAAGAGGCTGCTAGGAAAAAGTAAGCCGGCCTTGCTCGTCTGCGGCTTGCTCTCGAAGACAGACTCTTGCTGAACCTGCTCCCTCGGAGGTGAGAGGTCTCCTAGACATCTCTACACTCCACGTCTCAAGGTCCTTTACACTGCTCTAAGCTTCGCACACGGCCGCGCCACTGGGACAATCAGCGGCGCTAGCTCTTGGCTGACTCTCAAACGTCGACTGTGCTGGCGAATCGTTGGCAACCTGACGCAGACTCCATTCAAGCGGCAGCAGAAGATGCACACATCACGTCAGTCGGCAAAAGCAGTCACACTTTCTAAGGCTTCCTGGGCCGAGTCTGAAGCAATCCGAGCTGTCCACTTGGCTCACATGGCTGTTGAAAGCACGCTCGAAACAGGAGCCGGCTGCGAAAGCAATAGAGGCGCTGGCTGTATCATGCTGTACCCAGCACGCACACGCTGTGGCTGTACAAGAGATGGCGGGTGCTTCAAAATTGCAAACACTTGCACTCAGAAACAACGGCATGATAAGAACTTACACCGCAAGCCCGGAGCTGAGAGTAAGCCATCCTCCAGCTGCTTCTGCTGTCTCTGACATTGCTGTAGCCTTGGTTCCTGAATAGAAAATCTGGGCATGCGACGCCGAAACCGTTCAATCATGCCATGAGAGATGGAACCGAGATTCAGTGCGAACCTCATTGTGCCTTCCAAGCTCAAAGTCTCAAAGAGCTGGATAGGTTGCTTTGCCTGGAACTTCTCAACTCCACAACGACAAGATGGTGGCATGTATTCATGCCACACAGCAGCACGCGCTGCTCTCAATATTCACGATAAACGGACCAACAACGAGGACATCAGTCCTTTTCATGATCTCGGACAAAGGAGTGTCAACTCTGTCGGCATGTGCGGTACCTGCGAAAAGCGAACAGACAGCACAAAGTCATCCCTCCATATACCACCAGAGGCTTTCGAACGGCCGGGCGACTGTGGCGGCCTGGTTCAAACGGAGGTGTCGCACTGCATCCCAATCCGCTCCTCCAGGCCACCCGTGCCCATGCAGTGCAAGGACCACCAGCCTGACGACGGCTCCTTTTGAAAGAGCTGCCTCACCTCGGAGAAAAGTTCCAACGGCTTTACTGGTTTCGGTAGCACCTTCAACATGCAAGCAACTGAAGGAATGAAGAGGCTGCCGAAGGACCTCTTGCCAACCTGCTTGGCCTCTCCAAGGCCTCAAGAGGGACACAGCGATATGTGACGAAATCCTTGGGCTCACCTTACAAGCCGTCCGCACCTGCCAGTGCTGATCATGATGAGCAGGGCCTCCCAGTTCACTCCCGGCTGACACCCCGACTCCGACCCCCAAACTATGGCTTCAGAGGGCCGTGGCGGCCTCGATGATGCTGCGAGCTAGATTCACATTGACAAGCAGAAAGCTGCCACCTAGGGCTGGCAAGATCAAGTGAGAGCAGCGGAAGAATACGTCGACGCGCAGACTGCTCGAATCCCCAGGCACTGACAGCTCTGGCTCTACCGTACTACCCTCTCAAGGACCCAGCCCGTGCCATCACCAAGGTCCCGAAGAGAAGCATGCACCTTCGACAGGCTGCTATGTCTGATACTGTGTTGTGAATGATAGCTGCGACACGTCATGTCATAGTCATGCTATCATCTTAGCATCATTCTTAATGCACGATACATACGATTGCACTCGGTCTCATTGACCCTCACTGCCCTGATCGTCCGTACTTGTACAACTCTTCCTGCTGACGAAACCATCCTCGATAGGTTTTCTCTGTGTTACTGGTATGCTTTGATTGGTGATCGCTTAGCAGTCTGAGCTTTCTGGCTAGATGCACACTTGTCATCCTTGCTATCCCATTTCGTGTCATTGCCAACTGCAGTATGCCCGAAACTCCTGATGTCGTGCCTCGACTTAGCATTGCCATAGTTATTTGCCAAAGTCTGACACCGCCGACCAGGACTCACATTAGCAGCATTGAGCGTGACTTCTGCAAGGAGCTGCCTTCTCCAGAGCTGCTCGCAGCTGATGGAAGTAAGTGCCAAAGCTGTCATGGACCATCTCCTGCGAAACAGCAGCTGGGTTCATGCCAACAATTCTAGCGGCCCTAGCGCGCGTCCTCCGCAAGCTTCATCTTGATTTCGCTGCGGGCATCCTTACAGTTTGAGGTACACGTCCATATCGTCCCATGAGAGAGCAGGAATCACAGCAACATGACCTGAGGGTGGTGCGCTGTTGAAGGCATCCAGCACTCGTTGCCAGCAGGACGATGCATGGCGCCAGTACTGCTTCCTTGGATGTGAGGCGACGCCGGCCTTTGCTGTCCTGGCACCTCTGTTTGACCTCTGAGACGGCGACCAGACCTCTGCGAGATGCTCCATGGCTAAGAAAACCGAAGCCTGTCATGAAGTTGCAGCGTCGAGAGGCGGGAGGGGTGCGCAGAAGCTGTACCGCTGTAGCGCTTGGATGTGCAGAGTCCGCGACTGGCCTCTTCCTTGCAAGTCGTCGAAACCGCAGAGCTCTCCTGCATGACACGATGAAGGTTTTGCTCCTGGGCCCTGGGCAGTACCGCTGGGTACCATGGCACGCACCTCTGCGAGAACCACAAGGGTTTGCAGAACGCTCAAACCTGATGCAGCGATGCTCATGCGACTCATTCTGAGAACAAGCTGTAACAAAGGCTCGGTGCTGCTGCGTTTGAGGTTACGGCCCGCGGAGTGTAGATCAATCATGGAAGCATACTCTGACTGCAAGTCCTGGCATGAATCGTGGAAACATATGGAAAACACCAGACGAGCACAAGCATCGGAAGTCGATCCTGGTCTGCGGCTAAAGCACTTGTGCCCCGTGAGAAGAGCAGCCAAGAAGACAGCGTCCAGTAACGCCCATCCTCAGTTTAGTGATGAAATACTTGCCAAAAAAGCCACCTGGACTGAGAGGCGAAATCAAAGCGGCCGAAGCTCGCCAGCCGCCCCGACAGCGCGCCAGCCGTCGGCACTCCAGGTTTCGGAGTCCACGGCCTGGCCGAGGGCCAGCGCCGCTTGGCTCATGGCAGCTCGTGGCAGCTCGCTGCTCCGCTCCGCTCCGAGTGCTCGGCCAGGCCGAAGTCGATCAAACCGAAGCTGAGCTGCCCGGTACAGACCTCGCTGCGAAGCTGGCACTGAGTAAACGAGAGAGGTGGTCGTGCTCGCGTTTTCCGGCGCCTGGACGAGGATGTTGTGGGGGTTGACGTCACGATGGAAGAAGCGTTTACTCACGTGGTGCATGGCAGCAGAGATCTGGCTTAGCCTCGGCTCTTGGCTCTTGACTGGGCTCAAAGGCAGCACACATGCGGAGCCAAGCCGCATTCGCTCAGCCACTTTGAATGCCTGCCATGGGGGTGCTCAGATTTGTCAGACTGGCCCTCATCCACGGTCTGTGCACGCGACCTGCACCGTGGGGTGCAGTTTGTGCGCACACAGCTGGCCAGCCTGACTGCAGCGACGCGAGAACAGCCCATGAGATTGCACTCCGCATGCCTCTAGGGCCTGTTGAAGAGGTGTACCTGTCGGGCGAATGCAGGTCAGGTCTCAAACTACTGCGACGAGTGCAGATCTCCGTAGCACAGACTTTCCCAGACGGTTTAGAACTGGCGGTATCAACAGCATGCCCAAAGACAACCCCACAGCTTCTGCCTGGTATGTGCTCCATCGCCAGAAGCGTACGGTAGCCTGTGCTGGTGAGAGTTGTTCCAGCCTTGCAAAAGGCACTGGGGAAACTCCACCAATATGAAAGTGGTGCAAGCTCAGGTCGCCAGGAACCCAGCGCACAGCAAGTAGGGAAGAGCTGCACAAGCTCTGTCGTCCTTCCGGAAAAGCGCCAATCCAGGACAGCTCCGGTGCCCTGAGATGACTATGGATCCGGCTAACGGAACCCTTAGACCCCAGCGGCACTGTCTTACAGTGGCGAAACGTCCTGTCCTGTATTAAATCGCGAAGACTACGAAGGCGCTTTGCCTCCAGCACAGCGGCCTGCCAGCTTTGTCCCTCGTCGGCACCCAGGAGAACTTACAAAGCAAATGCCCCTTCTGCCTCCATGCCTTCTTCGGAAGAGCTCTGCACTTCCTGCGAGATCAGCTTCAACAAGCGAATGCAACATCAGCTGGCCTTGACCGGCTTGCCAGAGCTTTCCTACTCGCGGCTGACCGGACCTACGTGGGCGAAGCCATTCTCAAAATCGAGCGTCCTTCAATGCAATGATCCTTCCAGATGTGATGCAGCTTGCCAACCAAACCTGTCGTACGAAAAGGAGAAGACTCAAAAAATGCTAAAAGCGCCGTCACGCTAATGAGCCCGGATGGCGGAGCCAAAACTCCCAAACCCGAGCAGATTATGCAACTTGAACGTCTGATTGTCGACCTGGCATTCTGACGGCTCGATTCCATGCACGAGGGAGCCCTTGCCGGGTTTTGGCAGAAGCCAAGCTTTTGGCTGAAACGATGGCATCCGTCTGCATCTCCGGTGCATCCTGCAGCTAACATCCTTCGTTCCGCGTACTCTCTGCAGGGTCCTAGCTCTCCTGGCCTGTGAACAAGTCGTCGACAGTGAACTGCCACCAGAAACTTGTCTGCCCGACTGGGCAACTTCGGCAAGGCTCTTAGACTCTTGTCGATCATCCGGCGGCCACTGTTGGATACCTCTAGGACATAGCTAGCACAAATGCATGCGGGTACCCTCCCTGACATATAGCTCCAAGCTACAAGCCACGCCCCAAAGCTCCCGCACAAGCTTTCTCAGCTTCGGGCGAGCTTGCTGCAAAGACGGAATACTGAAGTTCTCCTGACACAGTTATCCTAAACCCTAAACCCAAAACTGACCCAAAACCCAAACCCGACAAGCACAAACCCTATAGGCCCTTGACTTAAACCCCAACCCCTCATTTGCCCCTTCACGCGGTCCTGCGGAGTCCGTGTGTAAGACCCCCAGTATTCATCATCCGATGAGTCGTCCGAATCCATGGCAGTAAAAATTGAGTTCCTCTATGTCGGACGAAGATTGATAGCTGCTCGAATCGATATCAAAGGCAAAGCTCAAGCTGTCTTGAATGGCTGCCAAGTGGAACATGTCTCCCCTGGATTTTGCTAAGCCAAAGCTGGGCAGGTAGTAGAGTGCAGTCAAGGTTGTGCATGAAATCTGTCTTGAAAAGATGTTACCAACTCCTGATGCAAAAAACCTCCCTGGAACGTCGCACCCTAACATCTAGGAATCTGAACAACCCCATGAGCCACAGCCACAAGCTCCACAGCACAGGAGGGAGGACCGCTTTCGATGCGGAAAATTCAGCAGATGATTGTGCCGGCGTGGACTCGAAAACGGACCTGACTTCCTTCACCTGCACAAGTGGCAAAGGCACGACACGGCGAGCAGCGGCCCAGACAGGGGCAGGCCTTTTTCTTCTTTTTCTTTTTCTTTTCGGCCTCCTTCCAGTCCGAGAAAGCTGCGAACTGGGATTGCAGTCAGATCCGCACCTGGGGAGCCGGGGTCTCCGCCGGGGTCTCGCTGACGGGCGGGGCTTCCTCCACCGCAGCGTCAGGTGCCTCGTGGTAAAAGCGGGCACTTCTTATCAAGCTCTCGGTGCTAGTGATCCTGCACGCCTGGCACAGACGCGACAACCGCAAGATTCAGCAACGCAGAGCCCAAAAAACACGACTGAGAGAGGAACATCTTCATCAAGGCACGGGAGGAAATGGAAAGCACAAAGCAACACCCAACCCCGACAACAATGACGTACTGAATAACGATACCAACCAAAAAGGAACAAGATTAAAACTTGCATTTACAAAGACAACTGTGGCAAAATGTTCGTAACAATGCCAGCAGCCATTATCACACTGGTCATCATAAGTATGATAATGAGCTGAAACTTTAACAGCAATCTGCCTGGGGTTGAAAGTTCTACATCTTTTCGCAACGACCATCTCGGTTCTCACCACCACCACCACCACCTCCACTACCACCACCACCACCACCANNCCCCCCCCCCCCCCCCCACACCCCCGTCCACAGCCACAGTAGTCATCATGATGCCTCTATATAGAGTGCTCGATTACTGTGAAAGTTTCCCGCCCATGCGCAACATGTGCGTTTCACTCGGGCTTCGGCCACCTGACCATATCACATTGACAACAATGTGTCCAAATGCACGGCCCCTTACGGGCCCCGGCACCCAGCACGGTGACACCGCGCCACGATATTCTACAGCCTCTGCAGCACGCCCGGGGTCCTCTGTCCGAAAGGTTGGACCGAATGTTTACGGGTGCCTTCTGAGCCCCTTGGAACCCGACTGTAAACCCAAGACCCAGGATCTTGCTGATTTAGGTGGCAGACGCCAGCGTCCGGGGTCTCCTCCGCCTCGGCCATGCTGGGCCTCGGAGTTGAGGATTTGGGGTAGAACACCGGTCTGCTCATGCGTGCGAGGCCCCTGCTGGCTTGACTCAACTATGGGGCGAGTGCTTGAGAAAAGTGTAGCCACATGCCGAGATCATTTATGGCGCTGTCATCTGCCGCGCAGCACAACTCTTCATCGCAGACCTGGTTTGCACATTGGCTTTTTGCACAGAACTGGCGCACCGCTTTGGAGCGATCAGATTTCCGGCGTTGGCACTCGCCTTCGCCGTACGCTCAACTCCCTGGAACGTGAAACTTCAACACTGGTGGAACCCGTTGCTGCGGACTTTGCTCAGTTTCCAAAGTCCTCCGGAAGGCATGCAGTGCAAACCGCCGAAGAAGACACGTGAAGCAAGTGATCGGTCAGAATACAAATCGGAAAATGCACCGGCTTCACCAGGTGCTCGACGGCACATCGTCCCATTAGCTTTTTGTTCGCCGCTGACTCATGAGCTACGTCCTGACAGACGGCCACAGTTCGTCGAACTTTTCACAGCATGGTAGCACCTGGCACAGGTTTGGTGCATCTCGGCTGAGCCAGTACCAGCTGCGCATGCCAGGACCACCGACAGAGGACTTCCTCTGCATGGAATAAGTCTCTCCAACTCCAGCCTGAGGGCAGCATCAGCATGAGCTCAAGGCGTGTATCACCCTGTCACTGCTGCTGGATGCTGCTGCTACAACTGTCGCCATCGTAGCTTCTGCTACTGCCAATGATGACGGCCGCTGCTACTGCTCCTGCTACTGCTTCTACTGCTACTGCTACGGCTATTGCTACTGCTGCTGCTGCTGCTGCTGCTGCTGCTGCTGCTGCTGCTGCTGCCGCTGCTGCTGCCGCTGCTGCTGCTGTCACTGCCACCGCTACCGCATGCTGGCGACTGCGACTGTTGACCCTGCTACTAGTATCACGGTCGGAGGCAATGGCCGTCGTCGTGTAGCCGTTGTGGTCATTGCAGCATGTTCGGCATTACCGAGCCAACGGATTACTGCAGGCCTCGAAGAAAGTGCAGCAAGGACCGCAGAGCCGCACCATCTGAGCATGACCTCAGAATTCAGAAAGACAGTTCATGCTCCAAACATTTGAACCTTGCCCGAAAGTGACTTTGCCCACGGCGACTGAGTTGGAGGCCACTAGTTGGCATGATAGGTGCAACTCCACCTCCCCTCTCACGATTCAGGCCACCTGCGAGAGAGGGCAGAGCCAGCACAGCACGAAGCTCTTCGGAAAGATGCAAGGAGCCTTCTGTGGCATCCGCCTCAGGCCAATTGCAGAGACGCAGGGACCCGTCACGGACAGTGACCAGTGACCAAACGTGCTGGGTAACACAACAGCAAGCCCCAGTCGCCTTGCTCCCACTGGAATCGCTGCCTGTAGACTTTGCTGCAGCCTCAGGGAGGAGGCGAGACACTGCTCGACACTGCCTTTGCCATATGCAAGGACTCCAGCGTCAAATTCCGCAAGTCTTCAGCATACCTGCTCAGCGCCCTAGCATCTCAGAGCCTGGCCTCGGGCTCGTCGCTCAGCCGGATATCTGGCCTCAGCTGCGTTGCAAAGAAGGTCGAACCCAAACTTGGAAAAAAACCCTGTAGTAGGGGCCTTAATACTTGGAGAAGGGTTTGGGGGTATATAATACTCTACTTATAATTAATAAGGAACTTGAACCCCCAAGGGATACGAAATGGGGCACCCCCAAACTGGAAAACTAACAGAGGTAACCTCAAGAATAGAAATACACTGACCACTCAACACCAAGATCACCAAAGCTACAAAAGCAAACCCCAAACCCAAACCGTGGAGCTATTGAACCGTAGTGCTTAGAGTGATACCGAAAACGAATACCGAAGTCGGGTCTAAGCCCGGAGCACAAAGCCGGGGCTGGCTCCTCCCAAGTCGGAGGGAAAACTGGTCGACTGCGCTTCGGTTGGATCGGGGAGTGAGTTTCAAGAAGTTTAGGACTCGGGGACCCTGCTGCGGTTACCGGTTTTGAGGTGTTTGTCGAGATTTGGTGAAGGAGTTTTCGGGTATCGGTCTTCATGTTTGGGGTCTTCGGTCCTCTATCTTGGTCGAGGGAAAGCTCCACTGCCTGGGATGCAAGCGGGACGGAAGTACAGGCGAAGGAGAGCAATCTTGAGCACCCAGCTGCAGTCAGGCGCGATTCGTTGAGAGGCATGTTGACCTGCCGGAAACGCTTTTGACACCAGACTTCCACCAAGACGGTAGAGCAGTGGCGATGAGACCCGAGAGGCACTCCGCATTCCAGAACAAGCCGATGCAAACGACTAGCCTGGAACCAACTCTAAATCAACAGGCGCCTTGGTGTTCTGCCTCTCATCCAGCGGAACAATGATGATGCCCCTGACAGCTGCTCATCACAGTGGCGCTAGGCCCTAGGCATCAAAGAGTGTTCCCCAAAAAAAAAGAGGCTCCTGTTTTCGATTTTTGGTCCCGGAAGCCGACAGCGATTCAGACAGGGACGCAGAGAGGAGCGCCATTGGCAAGCTCTCACCTCGCACTTCCTCAACCCTGTGTACAGCGGTACTCGACGTCACGTCTTTTCCCGCCGCGGCGCAGCCCCGGCTTAGACCTGCAAGAGGCTATCCTGTCAGTCGAACATGTTGCCGCCTTCCAGCGCGATGCCCTGCAGAACAATGACTGAGAAACAAAACACAGCACAACGGCTCCCAACCAAGGATGTCTGTTCGGTCAATCTGCATTATGGGCCTTCTCCTTGGCAAATCTGTGGATCTGCTCTTTCAGCTCGGTCTGGGGGACAAGCTCCTTCAGAAGTCTTCTGAACAGGTTCTACGGGACTTTGTACTGGGCTTGCATCAGGGCTTCTTTTGGGTTCTATAAGGCGTTTTGCTTGAGAGGCTGCTATTAAGGGACCTTCTTTTCCCTCGGTTTCTGTGTCCTCCACCTTGAGGGGCGTGTTGGCAAAAGGATCCTTGTCCGCACCTTGCACGGTCCAACGCGCAATGCGGCTATGTTCTTTAGATGCTCTGGTCTGAGCTTCGAGCCCATGATGACCCGAAGGGCTGCGGTTCTGTCTGCAACCTGACGGCTCCCGAACCACCACCGCTCAGTACTCTGAGAGCCATGCGGTGTCGCATTGCATGGCCTTCTTGCTTTGCGGGAACATCACCGGGTCCGACATGATATCTGCCATGATCTCACAGAGATACTCTTGCGGGATCTCTGCCTGTCGGAATCTCGCACTGACGCACTAGCAGCATCCGTGTGTTGGGGGCGGGCCTCATCGAAGGCCGCTCGGTGTTGCGACACCTTCTCTGCGAGCTCCTGGAACTGCACAAAGATCACAAAGGACTCAGGAACACTTCCCACTTCAGGTAGCTCCGCTCCATCCCGGTCCTTGCAGAAGTCCGTGAAGGCCTCGAGGTCGCCGCTCGACAGCAGACCGTACTTCCTGCGCTCGTAACACCGCCCGCGGCATCCCTCTGTGCATAGCCACCCAGGCTTGAAGAGTGAGGTATCAGATGGTATCAGAAATGTCCACGGAAGCTATGCGCATTCGGATCACCTCCTTGGAAGCAAGCAGTGGACAATCGATGGGGTCATAGATGCTTCTTTGACGCCTAGCTCCGTGTTTGCTCCTGGCTGTCTCCCCATCATTGTAGGTGACAGGAACATCGACACAACCATGACTTCTCGTGAAGGAAGCTTTAGTCGGAGCTTCATGGTGTAAGCACTTCAATGGTGAAGCAATCCCTACGGAATGTGACTCGAAGCTTAAATTGTCGAACCAAGCATGACGTTGGACTAACATTGAAAATCATTCACAGCAAATCTATGATTTCTTGGTTAAGTGCCCCCTTGCCGGAGACATCTTACGATGCCCACAACAAAGCACGGGCACGTGAAAGCCTTCTCCTTTGCCGTGGCCCGGTTCTGCCTCGATAGATCTACGCTCAACAGTTAAGGCTGCGTGGGTCCACTGGGCGAGGACTATCACCCCGGTGAGTTTGCTACATCTACAAAGCACCTTTCCCCTCAATGTCTGTTTTGATCCAGCTGATCGTCTTTGTGTCATGGCGGTTTTTGAAGGCAGTGTCCTGACGAAGTTCGTGGCCTTGCTGAAGGTGTTGCTGCCTGGACATGGACTTAGACTTCCTAAGAAAGTCACCGAGTGCCACAGTGCAGTGGAGTCGCTGTAGTATCGCTCGTCTTTGCCGACCACGCGAACCACCTGGGGATCGGAGAATCCGAGGGACGGCGCGGTATCGAGGCCCCCCCGACTCCGCGGTAATAGTCTGGCCTCTGCTTTGTTCGCTTTCGCAAGGAAGAGATACATCTCCACAATCTGTTTGATGAGCTCCTTTCGGCAGACAAGCTCACCGAATTGAACTGCCAAAGCACTCGGAACGGGTGGCCTTGGGATTGAATCCAAGCTCATCGTATTCCTGAGGTGAAGCCTTGATCTTTTTCATGTCGGGCCCTGGAAATCATCCACATGCTGCTCTTCATGCGGTCGTGCGAACGCTTCAAGACTTCAAGCAGCTCCCGCCTACCAAGTAATGAAGCTGCCTTGGACAATCTCCAACCAAAGCTCAGAGGCTCGAACAGCAGCTCTGATGTATGAGCTTCAGGGGTCTAAAGCTCCCCTAAACCCTAAACCCTAAACCCTAAACCCTGAAGTGTGAAAATTGCGTGCTCTGCGGACGTGGCGCGCGTCGAGCGAAGAGTGCAGAAGCTGCTCTAGCCCCACGGAGCCGGCTACAATGGTCGGAGCGCAGAGCTTGCAGAGCAGCCACATCTGCTTCCATGTCCTGAAAAAAGGATACTACATGTTTCAAAAACACGCATAAAATGCATGTATGCATACATATATGTGGCTGCAAATATGTGGCTGCAAATCCATTCTCAATCTCCGTCTCCCTCCCTCTATCAGAGGAAGAGCGAAAGCGAGAGCGAGGCAGAGTATGCCCTAATTTCTTCGACAGCTTCGCCTCGAAGCCAAGCCAAAGTACTTTTTGGCATGCTCCTGGAGGCTTGTCTCTCACAAACCATAAAGCTTCCGATTCTAAATCGACCAGGCCTTGTAGTTCATCCGGCTTCGCCGATAGATGTCCTCCGCCTCATCACCGTCACCAGTCCGGTCATCCTCCAAGACCTCCAAAGCTCCAGATCCGCAGGACACGAACTGGAGGTCATGATCGTTTTAAAGACAGCGCCTGCACTGAAAGAGATGTATAGACCCCTGATATCTGATGTGAGCTTGCTCCCTGCCTGCTCATCGTGCCGCTGAGAAGCCTGACTTGGTGCTCTAGGGCTAAAGATGGCTCTGCAACCCTGGCTTGTCGGGTTTCGTGATACGGTTGCTGAACAGAATCCTGCATGACCTTATATACCTAAACTATGGGATTTATGGTACTATACTATATTTGGGTCATGCAGAGTTTTGTCCATCAACAGTCTCTCGTACATGGAAGCGACATGCAGCTGCACGGGGAGCCGACGGAACCGGACGAAGAGCTCTCGCTCTGCTTCGCATGGAAATCCTGAGAACATGCAGAAAGACTCGTCTCATATGGGAGTTTCCGAAAACAAGGGGTAGCATTTTGGGGGTCCTTATAATAGGGATCCTATCATTTAGGGTACTCTATTAGGGTCCCCTATTTTCGGAAACCCCCATATGTGTTGGCTATCAAGTAGTACTCTTATTGGCATGGCTATGGCTCTTGTTATTGCCCGGTTCATAGGGGCAAAGCTCTTGGCTTGGCAGAGCACTGAGAAAGCAAACAGCATTGATCCGGATTGCCACCACCACTACCGCCACCACCACCACCACCACCAACAACAACAACAACAACAACAACAACAACAACAAGTAGCACCACCACCACCTCCACAGTCAAGAGATATGAATCATGCTCACGTCTATACACAAGCGAGACGATGGCGACGACGAAGTCGAGCAGCAAAGACGAGAAGAGCAACAACACTAAGAATTGGAACTGCACATAGAGCAGAACAAACCATGATGCGCTATGTCCGAAGGCAGTGGGCTGTCCTGCACGGTTTTAATGGCCTCCTCGATCTGAGAGTTGCTGTCATTGATGAGTTGGGTCAGCAACTGTGCAGAACATCCGTGCCAGGAGGTCTTCGCTACATCAAAGCTTGCTTGCTCCGGCCTTCTGAAATCGATCATTGCCATCACCATTGATGAACTTCTCAAGGACCTGATGCCACGGACTGGAACGTACGTACCGTTTTTTCATACCTTCATGGGACTCTCACCCCTAAACTCAACCCTAAAACCCTCAAAAACTCTGCCTTTCTGTGGCCTGGCCTCGCGATGGCCTTCTGTCTGCAAGGCCAAGTCGAAGAGGTCCATCACAGGTACCCGGAGCTGGCGCAGTTCAGAAAGTAAGGGATCCCGGGATCCCCCCCTCCACTCTTCATGTCGCAGGATCCCGGATATAGAATGATATAGAGACTTCTAAATATCGCACCCCAATTTTCTGAATTTAGGTTTAGGGTTCGGGGTTTCAGACTGAAGGGCTGGTTTGGGCACAGCTTTGGCGCCTCATACTTGTATCGGTAGGACAAGTCGTAGTAGCTCATGATGGCTTTCTCCACGGCAATGAAGACCTGTGAGCGCAAGGGTGTAGGTATAGGATGATTTAGGATTTATGGTTGGCGAGCACGAAAGACTGCCTCGAGCACAGAAAGCTTCTGCGACGGGTTTGAGCATCACACGTTGATCAAGCAGGGGATGAGGTGCTTGTCGAAAGGTGGCATGTTCAGCTTGTCCTCAAGACCGGGCGCGGATCCAAGTGAAGCTGATCCTAACTTCTTCTTGCTACGCTCGGTCCCTCCAAGACCGGAATGCGAAGCAAAGACGATGCAGCAGTTTCACCTCAGTTCCGTGCTCCAACGCCTCATGAAAGTTCCTTTCAGCGCCGTCTTCCAGGCCCCCGGCAGCTCGCCCTCGCAAGGATGGATCCCTCACGTGGTCTTCGGAGGCCATCACCTGGATTTGGAAGACATAGACATGCACACCCACACACACGTGCAAGTCTCTTTATCTAGTTCCACCGTTACTGCACTCTATGCTCGACTCTAGACCGCTATCTATCTGCCCATTTACCGATCAAGCTGCTTTTGCAGACATCCGGGAGTTCCCGAGCGCAAGGCCACACAGAGCGTAGTCATGACAGGGTCAGGGTCCACGTGGACGAACAGCCCCGTCGGTATACCACCAGCTGCAAGCAGAGCTGCCAAGTGCAATGTGCAAGTCCGGAGGCACCATTTGAGCACACCTTTCGCGAGGTAAGGGCCACACACTTGCTCCTGTCGCGGTCGCGATACAGGTCACAAAGCTCGATGATGTTCTCCAAGACCTCATGTCTGGCCAAGGACCCCAAAACCCTCTAAGCCGTGCAGACCTCAAACCCTTGCAGGGATGCTGAGATCCACACAGAGCTTGGAACCACGTGCCAGGTGGGACCCGGCTGTGGTGCTGGCAGCGCCTCTGAACTACAACTCGGTTTTAGCTGTTAGCGCGCCATTCCGGCTGGCCCAAATCCTTGAACTCCAACCCTAAATCACAAGAAAAAAATAAATCCCGAAACCCCCCAACACCCCAAAAGCCAAAAAAAGCTCCGAAAGCTCTCCAAGGACACAGGAGAAGCCGCCTTTTCGCTCCCAGCCGCCGCGGTCTGAAGGAATCGAAAGGTCAGATCGACCAAATGGCCCAGGCGCTCCAGGAAACGCGGCTCCTTCCGCTCTTTGGGCTTCGGGGCTTCGGTAGGGCCTCGTTTGGGGGTTTAGGGCTTGTTTGTATGTTTCTGAGCGGGTGCTGTAAGGCTTCGCGGGTTCAGGTTTTGGGGGCTTTGGGGATTCAGGGCTCAAGGTTCAAAAGTTCAGTCAGTTGTTTAGTGCGCAGGAAACCGCATAGGCGCGCGCGCTGCGTGCGAAGACCCTGACGGCCCGTTGACGTTCCGCCTCGCCCAAAAGCACAAAGGTCCCGACATCGTTAACACTCTTTTCTACAGAGTTCTGCACGGAAATGCATCTGGCATCCTAGCAGACAAACGTCTCGGCATTGACAGGGCAAAGCAAGCTAGAACCTCGAAAGCTGACTTTCGTTCAGGGCTTCACCCTATTCTGGTTATGGAGGCCCCTACATTGAGCAATAGGAACCCCACCACGGAAGCCTCCAGCCGCTTCAGTCCTTCAGAGCTGCCTCTGAAAGCAGGTACTCCCGCCAGGCCGTGTCTGCGACTTGGCGGTCCTTGCCGTTTCATTCGGTTTAGGGTTTAGAGCTTCTTCTGATACCGCATACCGCATACCCACACCCGTGGCACGGCAGTTCAAGCGACGACTGAAGCATCCTTGTCGTAAAACACGGACGCGATGCCCTGCCATGCATGGAAGGCTTCCTTTGCCACAGGCATGAGCCTAAGCTGACGGGATTCACCAAGAGTTGGAACTCTGGAGTTTGCAGCTTCGAGGCTCAGAGTCGCATGGGCACCTCGACACGAATCACCAGGCTGAGGCAGCAGCAAAGAGCCGATTCCCTTCGTAGCAAGCCAGAAGACCTGAGAAATCCAGAAATACAACTTGGAAACGGTGTGAAGCAGTTGACATTGCGTAGTCAACGTGCCTCGGATTTGAAGAGGGTTTTGTCGCTGAGGACAGCAGTGTAGGTGGGCTCCTTGGCGGTCCAGAAGACAGTGCAGGCAGGAAAAACAGATTGTGAGTGCTGGCTTTTCGGCGTTGGGTGTTGAAGGCTTGGAGGATTAACCCAAGCCGTGATGCTAGAAGTGCCTTGTCCCTGTATGCTGTGTGACATTAACCATCATTGTACATTCGATCGTTGCGCCACTACTCGTATTCGTACTACTACCACTACTACTACTA